>VWZV01002403.1:0-90035 GCA_013397155.1 Irena cyanogastra
CTTTATGATTTTTCTACCTTATTGCAACAAAATACCACATTGCCTCCTGCCAAGAGAATGGAGAGCAGGGGGAGGCCTGTGGCAGAGGAGAGCTGGGGCAAGCACAGAAGAGCAAAGGATGTTTGTTAGTTCTTCACTGTGTCTCTTACCAAGCGTAACCAACCTCACCACCATCAAAAGAGATTGTGACCATGGAATGAACCCACCTGTGGGACCCACTGGACATTTTTCATTACAAAATTTTTGAAACAAGACATGTTATTTTTTTTGTGCAAGCATTTAAAAAGTACCTGTTTTGAATATTTTTTCAGGGCAAAAGAAAAGCAAAGAAAACCCAGTCTTTCCCCAAATTGAAATGTAAGAAAGTTCTGTTTCCACAGCTTTTGAATGTTCTGAACTTTCTTAATTTTCAATATGAAATGTATTTGGTTATATATTTTTTTAATGTTTCAGAAAACCAGTGTCCAATTGAAACACGTGCACTCATATATATCTGTTTATTTAGTTTGATTGTGAGAAGTTTATTTTTAAAATATTACCTTATCACCAATATAAAATGTCCTTATCGACTCTGGAAGAGCAAAGGAATTCAGAATCATGGAAAAAAGCTCATGACATACAGGACCAGAAAGAAGAGGAAGGTAGATGGCAATGAAGAGAAGCAGAGGAGAAGACTTTGGGAAGGAAACAGAGGGCATTCAGTGAAGAACCACCTAGGTTAAAAACAAACAAAGCAGGATAAAGCTGCTTGCAGAATAGATTCCCTGGCGTGGAGAAGTGCTGCACAGGGGGATGAATCTGGGCAGTTCACAGGCCTTGATCCAAGTTCAGGAGGTTGTGCAAGGATGATGATGACAAGGAGGATGGGGATGTGCTGAGCTCTGATGCATTGCTCTGTTTGGATCTATCTTAAAGTTTTATGCAATCTACCATAAAAAATAACAGCTCTAAAGATTTTTGCAAAACCTGCATGTCACAGGCTTTGCCTGTCCAGGGTCACTGGAGAGTGGGAGCAAGACACAGAGGCCTGGGGGTCTGGTTTCCATGGGATGGTGTCAGAGCTGCAGGATGTGCAGAGAAGGCCTCTGAAGCAGGCAGTGCTGATGGCTCAGGAAACCCAAGGAACACTGTTCCTGTGCACTGCAGGGAGCCTGGAGATCATCCAGAATGGGGGCAGTCTGGATGATCTAACTTGTCTAACTTGTGACTTCTCCACAGCCACACACCAGACAAAGGAGGAGGATGAGGATGACGTGCTTTACCTCTCTGTCACTGGCAGCCAAACCTGTCCCAATTATGCAGAGCCAGCTGCAGTCACCCCCTTCCAAAAAACACACTGGTGTGGGGTTTCAGGCACTCACAGGGGCTTTGAAAGCCACCTCTTGGGCGTGCTCCAGTTGTAAGTAAACACTTCAAGGACACCAACAAGGTCTCCTGCCTCTCAGGCAGCATGAGCCAAAGTGATAAAAGTTGAATTAAAACCCCCAAAACAAAGGCAGAATAAAGAGGGAGAAAATGCTGTGAGGCCCAAAGGGCTGAGGATGTGAGTACTGCTGGGCTTAATTGTCTCCTTCCCTGCTGTGCAAGGAGGAATGTTCCTGGGACAGCATTGCTGACTTTTGGATTGTTACTGATTAGGATTTTTTATAATATTATTTTCTTCCCCAAAAGCCAACAGGCAAGTGACATAAAGCAAGCAGAATTGCTGTTCTGAAGCTGGGAAAGTCGGAGATGATCCCTGGCTGGAAAATCCAGATCTGGGTTTTGAACTCCCTGTGTAGCACAAGGCCGTGGGGGCCTTCAGCTGGGTCAGGTCTGCCATGTGCAGAGGGGGCGAGTGGCCAACTGCAGAGTCAAGTTCAGGTTTGGATCCTGAAACACATCCCCCTTGCCAAAAGTCCAGGGTCAGTCCCAGAGGCTCAGGAGGGAAGAGCCAATTCCAGCCCTTCTCCCCTAACAATTCATCTGGGCACCTAATGAGGAAAGCTGTCTTCTTTGTGCTGACAGTTAAATATGTGCTCAGGCTCATTCCTCCATCAAAAGTTTACATTATATCAGGTTTAAATTTTTTTTTTACTATGGTTGCACCCTCGTTTCACAAACCTTTGAGCCTATTCTGGTTTGGAACATGGAGAACTTCTAAAGGTCATGAATTAAAGCAGGAAGATGTCTTCTCACAACCTGCGACCTTGTTTCCATTATCAGGCTTGAATCCACATCACTGACCGGTCTGCAGGGACTTGAGGGGGCTGGAAACATCCAGGAAGGACACGTAAAACAAAAGCTTTGAGCTCAAATAATCACAGCAAATCTGTGATTAATCCTTGGTTTGAAAGCTGGAGCTCTCCCCAAACTCATGGGCTGACTGGACCATCCATCAGATCATTGGAAAGGAAGCAGTTACGATTTGATCAACATCTCAAACCAAATCAGTGAGGTTGATTAAAAGTGACCTCTGAACTCTGAGAGCTTTTTCATATCGTGGGTTCTCCTCATAAGAGATTCCTCTGAGCTCCTCAGCCAGGAGAAAGTGTTACAAGTCACTTATGCCTCCTCATCCTCAGGGCCTCCACGGGCACAAATTTGAAGGGCATTTCAAGGAGATGGCACAAAGTAACCCCAGAGTCTGTGATTGGCTCAGGTTGGTGAAAGGGGAGGAAAGGGAGTACTGTTGCTGGGTAGGAAATAGGGTGCATGAAGCATTCAGGGATTTCAGACACTGGGATTTTTTGCAACATTTATTGGAATGGACAGGCTAAGAGCGCTGAGGGATAAAGGATCCCAAATCAAACAGGCTAATTGGTCTCAAATGGAGTGACTAAGGAACTCTCTCCATTCCAAAATGGGTCAAATTGCATTTTAGAAAGAGATCTCTGAAATTTGAGTGGGAGGCCTGGATAGAAAAACGAATGGATGAACTCATAATTGACATGGATTCCATTATGGCTAATACCTGTGTCAGAGCTGCCACCGAATACGGCCTGCAAATCCAGTCTGGGGGAATTCCCTTTAGAGATGTGACCCAGGTGAAGCAGACTATTTGCCATGAGCCTGTGAGGAACTGAGACTTTAATTGCAAACATATGGCTGGGTAACTTTCCAACAAGTGAAAAGTGGGGGATAGAGAGAGACCTGCTCTGAAACAGATGATCCGGGAAGGCTTTCACTATCTCCAGCGATGAGTTTCTGTGCTCTCATATCACTTTGTGCTGAACAGAAAATTGTAAAGAAAGGAAAACTATGCTAAAATATAACATTGGCACAAAGAGCCCTGTGATTTCAGGAAGAATAAAGGTGAAATTAAGTTTCTTGTGAATTAACTGTGACATAGTTCTCTGGTTTTGTCTTTTAAAAGGCAGCAGTCTGATCTTCAGCTCGCGCCTGTACTGGAGAAGATGTAAGGGGGTTTGTGTCATGAACAGTTGTGCCTGGGCTCAGTTCCAGCCTGAGAAGATGGCCTGAAAGACAAGAGCATCACTCACTTGTGATGGGCTACTTGAATTGCCCGTCCTGGTGTTCAGCAGGTGGGGTGAGTGTGCTGTAACGAGGATGTGGGCAGCAGCTCCTGGAGCTGATTGCTTCCAGGGACAGTAGGGAACACCTCACCCTCCACATCCATGATCAGGATCAACAGGGTCTATGAGCACAGGCAAACCTACAAGACCAAGAGCCTGAGTTTACAGGCAGCTCCCATTGGAACTGGGGAGGAGCCCTGCAAAGGCTGCTCAATATTATTTCACATTATTTTTCATGGCAGTGTGATCCCAGTTTGCAGCAGCACCATGTCAGAGCTGGCCTGTAGCAAAGGCAGCCAAACCCCCAGGCCAGGAGACAGGCTGCAGAGTTTTCAGGGCACTCAGGGCCTGGTGAATGCAGACTGGGGGGTTAATCCTGTCTGTTGCTATCTCTTCTGACAGTCTCAAAGGTTTTCCATGTTTTGCAGAATACCTTTAATACTAGAAAGTGTGTTTGTGCTTTACTCTGGGAACTGGAAGTATGACTTTATGCGTAACGAGGGGCAAAGAACTATTGTCTGTATGACTGGGAAAGCGAGGGGGACGTGGGCTGGCATTGATCCCAAGAACAGGAGAGATGAGCTCAAGGGAGTTTTCTTTTCTGGAAGTGTTTTTGTTTGTCAGGTGACCTTGAGAGAACAGGAACTTAACGAGGCAAGAGCTGCCCTGCAGTGGCTGGACAGGAATGCAGCTCGGCCAGTCAAGTTTCATTGAGGTTCCACAGCATCTTCTGGGTCCTGGTGATGCCTCAGGTTTCAGCTTTTATGTTTTTCAGATTCTGTGCTGCTTTAGTGTGTGGGTCTGGGCTTCATATTAGGGGATGGTGAGCTCTCTGCACAGAGCAGGGAGACAAAACAATTCCTTCTCTGTCTGGAGACCAAGGACAAATGATCCAAATCTCAGGCCTAAGAGCACAAACAACATGGGCTGAAGAGAGAAAAACCAGCAGGATGGGACTTCATGGGCTGGAGCTGTAATTGGACAATTAACTCCAATGTGCTAATGGACCAGAGCTGATAAAAGTGAGAGACCCTGTGCCCGGTTGTGCATTTTGTGACCATTTTGAGTTCATCCTGGGTGTAGCCCTGGCTGGGCTCTTGTGCTGCCCAAGGTGGATCTGTAGAAGCCTCCTAATAAATCCCTACTTTATTCTTTAGCTCTGTCCAGTCTCTGTTCTAGGTCAGCCTTCACAAGGCATCAGTTGCTGGTGACCCAGATGGGACAGAAGGCATCAGGGGGAGCTTGAGCCTTTGCAAGGCTGGAGGAGTTTGACTCCAGAGTGTTGGAGGTTCAAGTTCTGGACAAAATTGAGGAAGGCCTGTATTTGCTGTGGGGAAGGGATTTCTCTTTCCTTGAGCAGGCATCCAGGTGAGGAGAGCAACACCTCAAGTGTGTTGGTTGGCTTTTGGAAGAGAGCCAAGGACAAGTTGGAACAAACACAGCAACCTGTGAGTGCTGATTTTGTGTCCATAACTGCAATTTTCCATGTGACCTGAACATCAGGGTTTGAGGAGGCAAAGATTGTAAGTAACTAACAGACTAATTGTTGCTTTGTGATGATGTTTAGCAGTTCACACAGACCAAAGCACCAATTTTTGGTCAGGATAATTTTTTTTAAGGCAGTGTCTGGGACATCTGTGGCAAAAGCTCTGGTTATGCCAAGGAGTCCTGAGAATGAAACCAAGAAAAGTCAGGTCTGCAAAAACCAAAGCATTTCTCAGTAAATATTCCCTTAACCAGTGACCACGTCTGAAAAGGAAGATTTATACGAAATGGGAAGTTTCATAACAGCACTCCATAATAAAATAACAACAGAGATCTATGCACACATGTACACACACACTTGCTCCAGATAAGATCAGACACCCAGCACCCCAAAGCTGATACACTTCTATTTATTTTTATTCTTGTGACTATGAAATACATTTTTTCTTAGACTGACCATTCCAGATAGAAGTGCTGTAGATGATTCTATCAGCTGCTGCTAGGGGTGAGCTCTTTACTTTGCCTGTATCAATGGATTTACCCCAGGTCTTTCCTGCCCATAACCCTTCTTGCATTTTCCAGTCCTCTGCTACCTCAAGTCCTGCTCTCTTTGCTTTACACATCCCTTCCCAGGGCCCTGGAATGCACCTCCACTTAGATGTTCTGTTGCCAGTGATTTTGGCAGATAACACAGAGGCAGAGATTGGAGCAGAGCCATTGAAGCAATAGTGGGATCTGTTGGAAGGGAGGAAGTGCAGAAAGGAGAGAGAAAAGGAGGCAAAAAGATAGAAGTAGAATGGAGGAGAAGTGGAAAGGGGAAGGTGAAGAGAAAGAAATAAGAGGAAAAGCAAGGATCCAAAAGAATGACAAATTACTCCTCTGGGCCATGTTACATGCTGCATAATTTACAGTAAATTGAAATATTGTTGATCTGTAAGGCTGTATTGTTCTCTTTTTCTCTTGGCCAGCTACTGACGTAAGCAGAAACTCTGTTCTGGGCTAAAGTAGTCAAGAGCCTTGCAAGAGAGCCTGGTGCCCAGAGTGGAGCTGGAAGAGGGATTTGGCCTCTGCTGTGACAACTTTGAGGAGCTTAGAGGAGACAACTTAGGCTTAGAGGAACCCTGGGAATGTGAAGTTGTTGAGCAAGCTTCAGGAACTTTTAGTCAGTGCTTCTTCTACAAAAGGTAATAAAAATGCATCTGTAAATCTTGTCCAGGAAGATGTCAGAGCTCTCCTACAGAGTTAATATGCCTAACACAGAGACCAGAGCTTAGTCATGACAGGACATAGCATTGTTCATAGGAGTTCATATATCCTGCAATATAGGATATATGAATATTTGTCTTAGGTTGGAAATTTCAAACCAAGACAATTTTGGATATATATCATAAGATATATGAACACGAATGTTATTGCAGGTTCACATATCCTGCAAATCTCACTCCATGAGATGTATAAATGTATCTGGGTGCATATATCTATTTATATATGTGTGTGTGTCACTGTGTATAAGCTTATGCAGGTATCTGTTTTCTCCCAATAATTCAGTTTTGCAGACTCTAGGATCCTGGCCAGCTGGAGCAGGGGAGGCTGCCAAGTCCATCAGGTTGATGGAGCCAGCAGGCTGCTCCACCTGACTGTCTGGAAGCATTCTTTTGCTCTCCTGGGAGCTTCCCAGCACATCTCCATTTTCTCTGGAAGAAGGTTTGCCCATGGCTGCCAGCATCTGTGGCAGGTCTTCTTTCCATGGCTGGTGTGGCTCCAAAGCCCAGAGACCCATGGCCCTTCTCAGCATTGTTAGCCATCTCCCAGCTGCACAAGTCCTGAAAATTTCCAAAATGTAGCTCATGAAGCAAATGAAAAGACACAGGCTCTTTGCTGGTGCATAGCTGCTTTATAGGGATAGAGGGGGTGATCTCCTTAAGGACTCTGTATATGCCACAGCCTGGTGAAAACAGTAATTAATCATGGTCTTCTTGTCTTTCAAAGGAGAACTTCCTTGCCAGCAACTGAGAAGACCCTGAAGAGTTCCAAGGTGGATGAGAAGGTAACAAGAGGACAGCTAAAATTAATATTATTGTTGACTTTCTATGCTGATATCAAGAACCATCCTACAGAGAAAGTAAATTCTTTGCTCATGAATCTGGTATTCAGGTGCCCTGCAGGAGCAGTACAGAGACACAGAAGGGACTTTTCACCACCCAGTCTCAGCACGTGGCTCTCATCTGGTGCTGTGCTCCATCTGCTCCTTGCCTGGGACAGTGTCAGAACAAGTGGGGGTTTCAAAACTGATCTCTAGGGCGGAGAGCAGGAGTAATTCTGTTTTCCTTGCTGCCCAGACTAAAGAAATTGCTCCAGCCAGACCTTCCCTTCTGGGTCCTCCTTCCAAGGAGAGCTTCTTCACAATGGTTGGAGCAGAGCCTTGCACAGCCCTTTCACTGGCAGCCTGCAGTCATGCCCTGCTCTCTCACTGCCCACTGCATGGTGCTGTCTCTTCCTGCATTGCAGGCTTGTTTTACACCTGGAAGAGCCATCCCAAATTCAGGCCCCGTAGTCAGGTGAAATGAGAGAGGGGAGCAGCAAAGAGATAGGAGAGGTGGAAAAAAGCACCAGCAACTAGCCCAGGATGTCCAGTGGATCCACAAGCAGTACCATCACTGTGTGTTTGTGAAACAAGCCAAGACAGGAGTATCCTCACTGATCCTGGATGTGGCTCCCTCCTCTCTGTCCTGAAGTGTGAGGTGTTCACCCTGGCAAGGAATCCATCACTCCTTGTTCAGTTCACTGGAGCTTGTCACACAAAAAAAAGACAGGCAGCCCCATGCTCTTCCTCTCTTCCTCAACACAGAGGCTCCCAGGCTGTGGCAAAGAGCCCTGATAACCTCCTTTATGTCTTTTGGAGCACTTACACTTGTATTGTTCAGCTTTGAATAGAGAGTTTTTGAAAACAGTTGGTTCTCCAGACCAATTAGAGACTTTTACAACCTTGCCAGCCAACCATGGATCAATGGTGGGAAGTGTTATTTTGGCAAAAAAGGTGCCAATTCTTCTTATTTTTTCTCTGTTGGTTTAGATTTGGTTTGTTTTTTTTAAATATAACAAGAATTCAGGTAAAGAAGAACTGCATGTATAAAGGAGGTAAGGATTAGTGAAGAAGCAAACAGGAAATTTTTTTTTTGCTTATGTGGAAGGGGAGACAAAATAATACAGCTGCTTGTGGAAACATAGAAGGTCTCCAGTGTAACGAATAATAATTTCAAAAGTATTTTCTGAGACCTGAGCAGTATTTATATGCTAATACTGTCTCAGAAGGTAGTGGGAAAAGACCAACAGTTTTCCTAACATTGGCTGGGAAACAAAATTTGCAGTTCTGGAAGACTTGCCATTTCCATAGGAACCAGATGAGATGAAGTAGAAAGACTTCAGAGAGGTGATTAAAAAGTATTTTATACTGAAAACAAACTTTCTAGCTGAATGACATAAATTACTTTTAAGGGAGCAAGTGTCTTTCTAGCAAGTTTAAAAAAACAAGTATCTGCCCTTTAGTAACTGTGTTAGAGAGCCTTAGAGAGCAACGAGCTCAGCACAGCCTTGGAGGAAGCATGGGCACATGTTTTGAGGTGCTGGAAATCTAGTTTATACTACCAGAATTTTGGGGGTCCTGTTAAAATTTAAATACATGCAAAAAACCCCCTAGATGCTTCATAAATCAAGAAGGGACCTTCAGTGCTTTGCATTGCTCTGAACAGAGGTTGGAGGTGAGTAATGTGGGCAGAACACTTCATCCCACTGTTTGGTGTTTGGGAATTTTAACAAGAGAAATAATTATGGGTGATACCCTGCCTAATTTAAGGTTTTGTATTTTAACAAAAAAAGATCCACCTACTTTTGTGTTTTGTTTTGGTTATTTTAGCAGTAATAATTTTGTGGTTTCTGTAGTCACCTTCCCAAAGAAGGGAGCCATCACAAACAAACGAGCTACTTCCTCTGCAGTGCTATTTCTGTTTTGGTTTATTAATGAGCTAAAAAAAAAAGCTTTGATCTACCCTCCAGCTTGATATGTTATGAAATATTTTCATCAAACTCTGCCCTTAATTGAACTTATATTAATCTCAGCAAGATGAATGCATATCTATGTTCTTAGGGGTTTCTGGACAGTCAGATGAGATCTTGTTGTTGGACCTCACTGGTGTTGAGTTCAGTGGACACCACTGGAGGGGCAGAGATATTTCTACAGAAAATTCAATGCAATTGGCCTGAAGCACGATTAATGCATTGCCTAAAGTTTGCCAGTATGTGTTGGTCTTCCTCCCATTGAAGTTGATGGCAAAACTCCCATGGAATTCAGCAAAATGGGGTGGAATCTATACAGAAATTATTTTTCCCAGAACAGCTTTGCAATAACCAGTGGATTTGCAAACTCCTCACTCTGACACATTGAAATAATTTGGGACTTTCATTCCATTTTGCTTTAATTGGACTTACCCTGCATCTCAGTCTTCCTAAATGGGTTGCTATGCCTAAAATATGTGCAGGCATGTTTGCACTCTCTGAGGGAACATGGAGGTTAAACTAGAAGGCGAGGTTATGTTAGCAAGGATATTTTCTTTTTATACTGCTTCCAAAGGCAACCCTGTTTTGGGCTCACCACTCTGCCCTGACCGCTCTGTGCCTCTCCATCCCAAATCATGCTGGGATTTGATGATAAAGCACATCCTCTTTCCAGGAGCCCTGCCAACCCCTACATCCTAACTCACTGGTGTTCTGGTACCTTAGGCACTTTGTGGTCAGAAGGCAGACTGCAAATGTGGGTATGTCCAAACCCTCTGGAGGAAAAGAAGAAATTTCTTACAGAGCTGCTGTTGTCCATTTGATTCCCAGTTCCTTTGTTTCAGCATTTCTCGGGCTGTGCCAGCTGAGACAGCTCTTAGCTGGATACCAGCACTTGCAGGGCCTGATTTGGTTCATGTCTTCTATAAAAGTTTTCCATCTCTGACCAAGGTATTTCACATCAGGGTAAAAATGTGAGTAAAACAGAGCTGGCATCTCTCCCAGACATATCAATTCCCTTAATTCCCTTTTTCCTGTGGCTTTGGGACAATCAAAACAGGGAATGTTTCCATTGCTGTACCTTTATGAAAGTACAATATGTGAACACCATCTCCTGAGTGCATCCAGTGCATTTCCTTGCCTTGGTCATTACAATAGCTCTCCCTGGAAATTATGTGGGAATCAATCTCTTGGCAGGGCTTGGCTTCAGGGAAGATCAAAACCCCTAACATGACAGTTCATGAAACAAGGAGAAAGAAGATGGGAGCTGTCACTCCCAGACGGCCAACACCAACACAGCCCCAAGGCAACAGGAGGTGCCAAGGTGTCTGCTTGAAAAATTTGGAGAGACCTGGGGGGGGTCACAGAGAGGGCTGCTCTGAGGCCAGTTTTCCTGGCAGGAAAAGCCATTTGCAGCAATGGAGGAGCAATGGAGGCCACTCATCCTCTCTGAGGGGACATGCACTGTTTTTTTTAAGATGCAGGACAAGCTGGCATTATTCTGCATCCCTGGGGTGATGGTATTTTGCCATGGAGCTGAGCTGGGTGGAGTACAGGGAGCAGGGCGTGGATCCAGGGGTATGAACTGAACAGGCACAGGATCCAGGGGTATGAACTAAACAGGCACAGGATCAGGGGTATGAACTAAACAGGCACAGGATCAGGGGTATAAAGTGAACAGGCACAGGATCAGGGGTATAAACTGAAGAGGCACAGGATCCAGGGGTATGAACTGAACAGGCACAGGATCCAGGGTATAAACTGAAGAAGCACAGGAGCTGCCAGGACAGGGTGGCACAACCAGAGCCAGGCCTGCCTGTAATGAGCCTGTTTATCTCTAAAGCAGTGTTTCTCACACCCTGATCCACGGGCCTTTGGTGGTCAATAAAATATCCAGCAGTGCAGTGGCTCATGAAACAATAGGAAACCCTCTCTCTCCCCTCCAGCAGCCACAGAAGCATGCACACAAACAAAATGGGAGAAAATAAAAGCTACTATAGGTTAGCTTTTAAATTTTAGTCTTTTGTTTATTTGATTTGATATATAAAATATATACAAGTTGGTCTTCTGATTATTGTGCTTTTTCTGAAAAAGGTTAATCCCTGGACTTGAGAAGTTTAAAAAAATGTTGCTCTGAGGATGCTATTTTTGGAGCCAATTGCAACAGCATTGAAATGTTGAAAGATTCCTTTTATTTGTTGAAAGATTAGGCTGAAACCTTTCAGTCTATAAAAGAATAATAAACCCTAGCAGGATAAAATCCTTCATTGCAATGAGGATTTGCAGTGCTGTGTGGCCTGGGTGGAGGCACAGAGCTGGCAGAGCTGGCATTGATAATTACTAAAGTTATGAGTAAAAAAGACTGTGATCTCTTGCATCATTCATATATAATCTCATCTTCCATCTCCTGCCCTCATCTTGGACAGCATCTGCAAAATGAGATGTGTTCACACAGGGTGCCCAGTCCCTCTTAGTATCCTTCAGTCTTGTACAAGCCACTCCAAAATGAGTTGTTAAAATGGAAGGATTGGCAACTTCTTGCCTCCTGAAGTCCTGGAGGGAAAATGAGCTCTAGTGACCTTTTCCTCCTGGCAATATTGTCATCTGAGCTGCCTGGGGCTTGGGACCAGGCTTGCAGCTGAGTAGAGTTTGGTTTTCAGATAATCCCACTTAGATGAGCAGTTTCTGGGTTATTTGTAAACCATCCTGAGAGACATCACCAGGACAGAGGCTTGTGTAGCTGTGCCTGCCACTGATTCCATGCACATTGGCTGCACATGCAGGAGGGTACAGCTGAGCTAAGGAGCTTTCCAAAGGAATGGCAGGTTTGAGGAGAGTCCAGGGTAAGAGATTAAATGGAAAAATAAACCTGCATGTAAAGACCAGGCATGCCTTTGTCTTGTCTGCCTGAAACAACACAAAATCAGCAGTGGGAATGGCAAGAAGCACCTCGGGGCAAGGGGTGTGTGGCACAAACAGCAGGTGACAACAGTGCCCTGGGTTCTGGGCTGAGAGCCACTTGTCCCTGCAGTCACCAGGAGCAAGAACTTTTCAACCAGTGAATAAGCCTGAGGCCTGATGGCAGCTGTGGGTCACGTCCAACAAGCTCAGTCACGCTGCTGCTTTTGGAAGTCCTGTCCAGCCCTTTCCCTCCCAAACTGAGCACTGATCCTGCTATCCCAGCCCATTCTGCTGGGATGCTGCATTACCTGTCACACTGGAGTACTAGGGGAGCCCTAACAGAGCCTGAACAAAATCACATGGTGCCTTTCACTGTTGTCTTAGCCAAGTTTCAGTGTGATTAATCACACTGTTCCTGCCTAAAGTTCCCCTCAATCACCACGATTTTAATTCCTTCCATTTAATTTCTGGCTGGTGTGTTACATGGAGCAGCACTGTTCTCATCTGTTAGACACCTCAGTTTCACCCCAGAAAGTGCTCCCACTCCACAGCAAATGAGGTGATCCCCCTGTGTCTCTTATTTCTTCCCAGGACTGTGGTGAGGATTAATAAGCAGGCATTTGCTTTTTAAAGGGTTTATACAGGGGTGAAGTGCTGCCCTGAACAGAGGTGGGGTGTGTGAGCAGGTCAGCCCAAAGCTGAGTGTGCCTTTGGGGCTGTCAGCAGGTACAGAAAGGAGAGGCTGTCTTCATTCCCCATTTCCATCTCACGTATCCTTGGCACGGAAGCTTGGCTTGGCAGGCTGGTGGGGATGAATATCTCTCAACACCCCGGGAGTGTGACAGACAGCTGGGGTCCATGGCACGTTCATGTCTTATGAAATCAGCCCCACTGGGGGTTTGTGAGGTGAAAGGAAATCCACCTGCCCTTGGGTCTGCGAGTTTGTCATCAGACTGGAGGGGCTTTGGGGCAATGGGGGCAAAAAGAAACTTTAAAGAGTCTGATTTCTACCCCAGAAATTTAGAACTCTAAAAAACCTGATTTCTACTCCAGCAGAAATGGAAAGCAAGCCTAATCAGAAAGTTCACTCAAACCAAAAAACCTAAAGCTCCTGCTCACGTGGTGTCTCTGCCTAATGTTTGCAAGGCTGTTTTGGGCAGTTGTTCCCTACTGATGTAACCATCCACATCCATTTCTCACCAGCAGCCTAAGATGATCTTAGGCTTAGTGTGAGATGTTTGCATGGCTGCAGTTTTGGGGACAGGTCCTACTTTTATGAGGATGCAGGGGTGGTGCTCCAGGGGCAGCCAGGAGCCACTTGTCTAACTCCGACCTTTCAGATTTAGAGGATTTGGGATTTCCAAGCGGTGTGATGAATCAGAGCAGACTGACACTTCCTTCTCCTCCTGGTGCCAGCTCAGCACATGGAAGCACAGACAGAGACGTGGAGGTGCAGGTCCGGGGCTGTGTGATCGGCTGCAAAGCACAGCCCTCCCTGGGTGACGGAGTCAATCACCTCCTCAGCAAGGAGGAGCCATGGCCAGAGAGATGCAGGATGAGTCAGACACTCTGCCGGGGGCTGGGAAATCAGAGCAGAAGGCAGGGGTTTCCATGACTCACATTAATTGCAGGGAGGGGGCTTTCATGGAAGAAGGAGAGGTCAGTTACACTGGACAATGCTTTGACTTCGACTTTTCTAGGAAGCTGCAGCCCAGAAGACGTCTTTTCCCTGCCAAACAAGGGCCAGTACAATGACACCCTTCCCCCAGGGCCTCCACCCACTGTCATGCAATCATTGAAAAGGAAGATTATTTCTTCTGTGGCACACATTAACGCTGGAGCTGCCAGAGCGGCATTCCTGCGCTGGATCTGTGCTGCCATGGCCTGCTCCCAGCTCCAGGGGTCACTGAATGGGGCAGTTCCACCTTGGCCCCCAAAAACTGCTGTGCTGGAGACAGCAGCGAAGGGTGGGAGGTGCCTGTCTGCAGCTCACATCTCTGTCCCCTTAGCTCACAGTCGCTGAGCTCTGCCTTTCCCAGCCCTGTTGCCTTCCCTGTCCTTTTTATCACTGCAGTGGGTCCAGGCTGCACGGATCAGACAGGGAATCTGCTCAGGATTAAGAGCACTCCATGGGGGCTGCAGCTCAACCCCTGGCAGAGTCAGGCTTGCAGGGCAGTGAGATTTCTCTATCCTATGTGACTCCCAAAGACGCAAGCCAAGCCTGGCTCCTCATAACCACCCAAGGGGTCCTGACAGAACAGGGAAGATCCACCCGCAGAGACTGAAGCATGGCAGGGGCTCTTTGGAGAAGGCACCTCTCCTCTTGCCCCACGGGATGCAGAGAAGGTGTCTCTCAGGCACCAGAGAATCATCACCTGGTAACAACACGTCTTTAATTTCTCCACTCTGTTCCAGAACTCATTTTAGGAAGCTGAGGAGAGGTGAACCTCTGGGTGGGTGCTGCTATCCCCTCTAAGGGCAGCTGGCTTGCTGATCCCCATGTTTCATCTCAAAGCAAGCTCCTCTCCAAGGCGCTCTGGGTGCATGAAAATACCCTAAAGCCTGTAGCTATGGCAAAACAGTACATGGCTACTGTGCAAAGAAATGAGATTCACCCCCTGACCGCTGCCCCTGTGGAGAGCTCCTCAAAACACTGCCAGGCACCACCAGTGCCTCCGAGGGGAAGCAGCTGCAATTGTTCTCTCTGTGCTCAGAGGTCCCTGGGCAGCAGCCACGCAGCCCAAGTGCTGCCCATTTTGTCATGTGCCATCCGTCACGCTGGAGGGACAGGCAGCAGTGTCGCTGTGGACACCCTGGTGTGACACAGCCACTGGGACTCCTTCCACCCCGCTCCTCAGGACCCACTGCAGGACAGGCAAGGGGGGAAGCCAGCTCCACAGCTGCTTGTGGCAAATGATGCTTTCATCATCAAAGCAGGAGCTCTGGCAGCATTTGTGGGGATTAGCGACAGGACCAGCAGCTTCAAGGTCTCCCAGCTCCATCCTGTCACTGCCACCAGCTGTGTTTGCCCGAGCTGTGCTGTTTCATTCCCTGGAACGAAGCAGGATCACTGCAGCTTCCTGGGCCACCAAAACACAGAGAGGGATTCTCAATTCCCCGTCTCCAAGCGGGACGAGGCGGCAGGGTGCGAAAGGGTTAAGCCGTGTTGTCGATTGTCACATGGTGCTGGGAATGCAAAGGCTGCGAGAGCAGAGAGAGGCAGCGGCACATCTTGTGTGCACATGTGGCCTCTACCACAAACACTTCAAAGTGCTTCCCTCAGACTGACGGAACAGCCTGACGCCGACTGTAAATGCCCTTGACACGCAGAGTGGAAAATATCAAACGCTGCGGCGCTGCCCTGAGCCGCGGCCTGCGCTCGCTGGGGAAGGCCCTCATGAACCTGCGCGGGAGAGCGGCGGGAGCGGGGACGCGAGGTGTACGGGTGGTTCTCATTTGCACCGTGTAGGGTACGCGCCTGCCCGGGCAACTGGACTTAATCTGAGGCAATTCCAAGTGCTCGAGGACATTTTAAAAGAGGCTGGGACATCAGCTCGAGGCGACGCCATGTCAAGATCCTGCCGCACCTTCCCCCACTGCCTTGCTGCCTGCCCCAAACTGCAAGGCAGAACAAAATTGTTCCCAGGCTGGAGGTTTCTCCTTTTCCTCAAGGAACCTCTATATTTTCCCATCCTTGTGCTACCTCCACTCCACCACCCCCAGGCCTGAAATGCCCTCCCTGATCAGGCACTTTTGTGACACTGGAGTCCTTTCCAGCCTTGGCACAGAGCAAATGCCAGAGGAAACCTCCTGGTGGCCCTGTCCCTCTCCTGGGGCTGTGAGATGGGGCAGACCTCTTTGCCCCATCTTCTCCAAGCAGGACAGGCCTCTCCTGGGGCACACTCCTGCTCTGATGCAGGGGAGGAGAAGCTTTGAGGATTGCAAGAACAGATCTCAACCACCAGTAGCATCATGGAGTCACTGGGGGTTGTGTGCTGTAACCTTGCCTGGGGCATCCTCTGCCCCTGGGCACACTTGGCTGTCCAGGACATGCAGTCCTGGTGGCTTTGGCTGCTGTGGCTGGGGAGGTGACACCAGCCAGTAGTGCCAGGGAGTAGAGGAATGTGCCCCACATCTTTGAGGCCATTTTCACAGGATGAGGGCCAAGCAGGGACCCTGATGCAGGGAGAAAGCACCACGTTCTCCTTGCTGCATGGAAACCTGCGGGCAGAGGCCAAAGCCTTGCCTGAGCTGGTGGAGGTACCTGAGGTACTGAAAAGTAGCCAAGATACAACAGCTCTTGACCCTGGACCTCTCTTGTGAGAGAGACACAAACAGTCTCTGATGGCCCCTTTGATCCCTGCAGCCTTCAGGGGAGTACGAGCAGAGTGATGGCCAGGCAGATATAAATGTTGTGCCCAGCAGAAGAGGGACAGAAAGAGGGACAGAAAGACAGCAGGCCTGTGTGCGGTCTCCTTGGCTCCGGCACAGCACACATCACTGAGAGGCTGAGCAGGGCTCTGATGGCTGTAGGCAGGGATCCATTGGTTATGACACATTTGGCATGAACGAAATTGCCTCATGAAATACTTCTCAGATCAGCAAGAACTTGAGGGATCTCAGGAGGGAATTGAAGGGGAGGAAAGTTCAGATGGTCGGCGGCAAGACCCCACCTTGCATCTTGGAAGCAAAAGCAGACAGAGGAGGAGGCCACCACAGGGCAAAAAGTGTAAAATAGAGGTAGAATGGAAGTGTTGCAGATCATGGAGCACCGGGCCCACCTCCTGAAGGATCGTATGAGCTGGACCTCCTCCATCTCGCTGGGAGAGCAGCTCATTTTCCAGATAACAAACAAGGTAGAGCCATTAAGAGGATTTTAATAGAACATCTTTGGGGAACACTGTTAAGAGGGTAAACAGAACATGTAGGTGCCACCAAAAACTGCTGAGTCATGGCAGCACAAATGTTAAAAAGCAAACCCAGAACCCTGCAGTAAACAACAGGAGGTGGAAATCTCCACTGACGGCAAAAAAGCAAACAGCTTGGGATTTGTGAAATCTCCTGGGAAGGTTTATCCCCCAGTAAGCCCTTGGTGCACCCTCTGCTTGGAAAAGGTGCTATTGCCTTCTTTAGAGTTGTTGGTTTCTTGGAAGGGCAGGAGGCGGAGTGCCCGCTCTCTGCTGGATCACTTGGAGGGTGCCTTGGCTCAGCTGACTGCAGAACACGAGGGGATGGCGCCTGGGATAAGGGGAACAGGCAGCAAGGGGGACAGGCTCAGGCTCCGGTGACCATCCTGGGTGCCGCCAGGGCTGGCGGGGATGGCAGGGGACAGCGGGCTGGCACAGCCGGGGCCTCCCGCGCCGTCCCCGCAGCGACAGAGGAAGATGGATTGATCGCTGAGTTGTGGATTGATGACTGCTGTCAGCTGGTGGCCTGCCTCGCCAGCCAGGGAACGGAAGCAGACTCCATGCCCAGTCTCTTTAAAGGCTTTTTGCCTCAGGATATGATTTATTGTTAGAAAACAAAGGATGTTTAAGGGGAAAAAAAAGCCAACACAAAATAAAACATCACAATTGATGAAAGCTGTCTTTGGTCCCCAGTGGCTTTTTCCCCTCTTGTGAGCCTGGGAGCAGAGAAGGGATGCATCCCCCACAAATAACCCCAAACCAGCTTCCTCTGCCTTTTAGGTATGCAACTCTCCAGTCCTGTGATGGGCAGGGACTCCACAACCTATTCCCAGGCTGTCTGCCTGCCAGCGAGCATCACACTGTGCAAACACAGAAAAGCTCTGACCAGAGCTATTTATAAGTGATGAGGGACTGGATTCTTAAAAGCACAGAGGTGCCCAGCTGAAGCCCCTGGTTCTGGAAAAATAACAGCTTCCCTGGGCTGAAAATAATTAGGAATACAATTAAAGAGTGGAAGGAATTATTTTAACGAAATCGAACAAATGATAATCGGGGAGTGTTAAAGGCTATTTGGTGAAATGCTCTAAGATCAGTGCTATCCTGGAAGCCTGAGCACTGCTTTGCAAAAACCAGCCCAGCTAGGAGGGAAAGTGGAAGCAGGAGTATTGTAGGTTTAACATACATCTATCTATCTATACATAGATAAATAGCATTATGGGCATAAATATGTGGCAGTGAAGTGCATATTGATGTTGATGATTAATACAAAAGGAGGAATCTGATAGGGGTGAGTAGAAATCAACGAGAACCTGGGAAGGGAAGCTACAGCTAGGAGAGTTTGCTTTTTGCCACTGGAGTTAATGGTAATTATTTAAGTGTATCAAGAAAAGCCAAATCCTGTAATGAGATCCCAGGCAATAATGGGAAAATACTCATCCTCTGTGTAGAAGAGACAAAGTTACTTGTTCAACATTTATTTTTCCCTTTGGAAGGAAGTGGGATGACAGAACCATACTTTATGGAGATAATGAAATACTTTGTATTCTACCAGTGATGAAGCTGAATGTTAAAGAGCAATGATTAAAGTTAGACATTCTGCAGGATCAGATAACTTGCATCAAAGGATAAACAAATTGGCCTGAGAGCTCTCTCAGCCATTAGTGTCGATTTTTAAACAAATCTGGAAACTCTGGGGAAGTTCCAGAGGACTGGGGGAAAAATCTAACACCAGACTAATAAGGCAGTAAATAAGATGGGCCACGAAAACAAGCGGTGTTTGGCAGGACGTGGATCCAGAAAGAATGATCGTAAGAAAAACCTTTATGGAACACAGTCCATATGGACTCACAGTATGTTGCATAATTAGCATCAATCAGCTGCAGCCTGGAGAAAATAAAGACTTTTTACTGTCTGTGATGGGGTAGTGACCTTAATTTACAAGGTGGCATCATCCATGGAGGTTTTTGTGTGATTCTCAGCTTACATCGGCATGGCATCCCAAGGGAAAAAAGGGAGAAAAATCATCCCTGTGTGAAACTAGTGCCATTGGGATTGGTTTTACTGCCCTGTAACTGAGTCAGTGGGAAATCTGGAGATGTTGTCTGGTGGGCTGTTTCTTGTGAGAGCTTGCAGGGCTCTGATTAATGAGAGGGCTGATCAGGAGAGGGCTGAAGCTGTGCATGGGCAGGCAGATCCCTCAGCCTTGTCTCGTGGTCCCCAGCCCCTGCAGGGGAGGGAGCAGTTGCAATGTGCCAGCATTCCCATCTGGATTTCCTCTCTCTGAGGCTCTGGAGTTGCTGTACATCCCCAGTCTGGAGCTGGGATGCAGCCAAAGCATGCCTCTAGATCTGAGATTTGGGAAGCATTCTGGGATAACCTCATCTAGGCACAGCTTGGGTCCCTTGGCCAGGAGGACTCCCCTCAGCAGTGTGTGTCTTAGCCCAGCTGCATGCCAGGGTCTTCTGCAGCTGGAAGGTCTGGCCAGCTGGAATCACAGCAAGCCAGCCCAGATCCTTGGAGCAGCCTCTTGGGCTCTTGAGCTCCAGGACCCATCAGCCAGAGCGAAGGTGCGTGTGACAGCAAGGGCTGTGCATCCCTCCTGGGGCTGCCCCACAGCTCCAGACCAGCTGCTCCCAGTCAGGCCTGTGCCTCCTTTCAAGGCATGATAAGGATCATCTCTGCTGCAGAGCATGTGACAGTGTCTGTCCCCTTCAGCCAAGTTTCCACCAGAACAGTTATTTACTAGCAAGTGCTCACACCCAGAGACATGGGCTGAAATGCTGAGACAAAGCCTCATGGAACCTGAGTCCAGTTATTCCAGCTCAGCTGTTTCCAGCTTACTAGGGTTTTTTTGAGTTCTGAATCTTTTTCTTGAGCATTAAAGACCCCCTTTAGACATTTCTAATCTGCATGTAATTGCCCAGCAGATATTCACTCTCATTCCTTATTCACTGTAGGAGTGGCTTGCAGTGTCTTGACTAGGTCGTGGGGCACAGGTCATAGCCCCTGGTTTAAAAAAGGGAATTGCTGCTCCTGCAGGGCATGGAGGAGGTCAGGCTGGGAAGCAGCTCGGGTTTTACACAGCAACTTTGAGCCTGGGGTTTTTGGCAGTTTGACATTTTAGAGATACCACTCTGTGCATGGCTGGGGACATCTGCCCACGTTGGGGAGCAAATGCAAGGGGAAAGTTGGGTCAGAGGAAGGTGACTAACCCAGCATCTCCCTGGGGTGACCTCCTTCCCTCAAGGGATGGCCTGGCCCAGAGCAATGTCTTTTCTGGGGGATGGTGGCCCCAACCATCCAGCTCTGTGGCATGTTTGTGGGGTCAGCAAGATAGGAAACCAAATTCCCTTTCCTTTGGTGAGCTGTGTGCTCCATAACTCAGGAATGTGAACCACCACATGTTTGGCTGAAAAATGATCATCCTCAGGAAAGGAACAGGTCTATCATGGTAAAGGAAGGGAACAACTCAAAGCATGACGTGAAGAAATGACACCTCAGGGCTTCAAATTTGTTCCCTGTCAATGCAGAGGAAGAAAACTGACCTAGACACCGTTGAGGTTGACAGGTCTTAAATTTAATCTGCTCTAAAGACACGATATGACCCTGTGTTCCTGTGCACTGTAAGGCTGCAGCTGTTTCACCCATTGGCTTTTCCTGCTCTCTGGCCGCTTTGCAACCTCTCCAACAGAGTGCAGAAATATTCCTGTCTGTGCACTGTCAAATGTGGGACCTTTCTGACTGAAACCAAGCCCCAGGGAAGGGGCTGTTGCCAGAGGATGTCATCCTTTCTAGGGCCTGGCTGGTTTCTGCTGCACAGGAGCCTGTTCCCAAACACTGTGGTTTTCCTGCCTCCATTGCCCTCCTCTGTTCACTGCTAAGCTCCTCAGAAGAGGTCTCACCAAGCTGGGCTTTTCCAGAGCCCTCCATCAGCCTCACTCGAGGCAGGCACATTTCTTCCCTTTTAGTTTTCCTGGACCCCCAAGCTGGGATTTTTGGGGTTGGTTTGTCTGCTGTTGCTGCTTTTGCCTTTTTCTTCCTCTTTGTTACAGATCACCAGGCAGTTCTAATTTCAGACCTTGGTTCCTTCAACCAAAGCTGGACTCTCAGTCCACTCGGAGCTGTGCCAGGGGGTCTGACCCCCATGATCCCAGGGGGTTATTTCTGGAGGTCTCTACAATGCTCAGGGACCTGCAGGCACCAGACCTGGCTGATGGTACCATGAGGCCCCACATGAGGTTTTGCAGGCATGAAGATTACCTGGATCATTCTGCAGCTGCAGCCACTGGAATAATGATGGGGTATTTTAGTTTTACTGGTGGAGCCAAAGCCTGGAAGAAGAAAAGGCCCTGCCAAGCCAGCAGAACACATCCATCTTCCTGGTGAAGCAAACAAAACGGGTTTCAGGTTAATCCATCTGCCTCAAACAAAGCGTTTTGGTTTGGCCTTCCTCACTTCCCCATCTCCTCCTCTCTTCTCCCATTCCAACTGTTTGCATCTAAGATCTGCTGGATTCAACCCAAAGCCACAGAGGGGTCCAGTCCACTTGAATTAGCACTTCCCTGCAGACAAAATCCATCTCTGAAAACTTGCGTGTGCTTTTAGGTTCAGTAACTTCCCCTAGCACGAATTCCCTCCTTTGACCTTGGTCCAAAGCCTTGAGCTGGGCAGGACCTTTGTTTATTTGAGTGAGATGCTCTTCTCTTTCAGCGCCGATTGCTCAGCAAGGCGAGGACTCTATTTAAGCCGTGCCCTGTGCGTTGGCCGACGTGCTGTTGTGAAACTGTTGATTGAGGCCCGTTGGAAGATGGGGAGCGCTCGGCACAGGCGGATTTTGGGCTTCATCCATCTGCCAAACCCCAACCAGCCTCTGCTGTTTCACAGACTTGTGATCCGACCGGCTCCGGGCGCCGTCACGGGGATGGAGAAAGGCCCGTCTTCTCACTCAAGGGACACTTCTTGCCAGGCCTGGAGGCACTGCTGCTTCCCACTAAAATGGTTGCAATAGTGTTTTAGCATGGGCAAGAGAAAAAATAAAGAAAGAAAAGACCTCCCTAAAACTCGTTCAAAGAGCTGGTGGAAATGGAGTCATGGAATTTTTTTGACAAATACAAAACAAAACACAGCCCGAGGCAGGAATCCAGCATGGAAAATTGGAGCCCGGTTAAAGTCTGGCAAAACTGTAAGTGGAGAAACTTCTATTCTCTTCTATCCTGATCCTAAAAAGCTGCCTGATGTCTCCTCAGCTGGGCAGAGAGAGTGGGGCCTGGTGGGTTCTCACCTCAGACTGCAACTGGAACGTGCTTGCATTCATCATGGGGATGATGATAAAAGAGGTCTGGAGAACAGAAGTGTGCGAGATATTCCCCAGGGGCCGGAGGCCTTGTGGAAGAAGTGGGAAATGAAGAAACACAAAGTCCCTGCTCTGGTTCAGCCACTGATCCATGCCACCAAGGAAAACATCAGAATTCACCTTTCTGTCTTCCCTCCTCACTCTCCTTTGAGCACGAACTCAGGAAAGGACCTTCCTGTCTTCCTGGGGCTGCTTTGCAGGACTGGTGGGAAGGTGAGGCAGGAGAGGGCTTCAGGCATGGCCACAGCCCCGTGGGCATCTGTGCCACCATGCAAACTGCACACCCCATCCCCCAGCAGGTCAAGATGGTAGGGTGGGGGGAAAACTCTATAATGGTGGTGGCAGAGGGGATCTACTTAGTAAATCCAGGGGGAAATGTGTTCTATAACTACTATATGTGTTCTATACTACAGGGAGATAGAGGGACCAAATAATTTTCCCTGCTGAGATCTCTATCTGGGCAGTGCCACGTGCTCATGGTGAGCAGGGAGTGCAGTGCTGACACTGTGCCCCAGGCCAGGCTGGCCACGTCCTGCTTTCTCCAGCTGGGACATCCCTGGCCAGTGACTCAGCCCCTCAGGGGTGTGTGTCTGAGCCACTTCCCCTCAGCCATCTGGGGAGCATCCTCTCCCCACAAGTCGTCCCCAGGAGGCCTTTGCCATCATGGACCTTGGCAGCTCTGCTTCAGGCACATCCACACACAGTGTCCCTCTGCCTGCTGCCTCCACAGCTGTGTCCAGAGCTCCTGGCTTGTCCTGCATGGATTCAGTCATGGCTGGACTGCTCCATTACCTGACAGAAAGAGACTACTCTCTTTGTTGTCCCAAATCTGGGCCTGGAAGAATCAGCCACAGAAAGAGACTGGGCAGAAACAGCAAGCTGCATGTGGCCCTGGGATATCTCAACACTTAAAGAGAAGAAGCAGGAGGACCCCCAAAACTGCCTGGGCTGGGGAAGGTGAGACAGCAGAGGAGGCATGGCTTCTGTGGATGGATGCACAAATGGGTCAGAGAAGCTGGCCAGAGGGGCAGCCTGCCACTGCAGAGGGCTAAAGTGAACCCAGTTTGAGGCTCATAAGACTTGGTGGATGCCATTTCATGCAGCGTTTGGGTTTATGTCTCACATTCAGATAAATCTGGACTGGAGCCAGCACGTTGCCATTTGAGCTACTCCCAATGCTGCAGCACATGAAGATGAAAATGAATTACCAGTCTCCTGGCTGTTTAGGCCCTGGGAATAGAAAGCTTTTGAAGAATAAAATTAGGAGCTTTAGTTGCAGTCTCACCTTTTTTAGGTACCAATGTCCAGCTTCACAAACAGAACTCCATCTACTGTGAGAGCCTTTATGGACTCCTAGATCCAGGAAAGAGTTCCTGCTTTCTTTTTTTTGTTTTCTTAGGACATTTATTCAGCCTTGTCCTGACCAGCCAGGAGGGCTGGGCCAGTTCTTGGTGCTTTTTTGCCAAAACCATCCTTTAGTCTCAGGTACCTCCTGGATGCTGGTGGCTGGGATGAAGCCAGTGGACTCTGAGTGCAGACAGACCCGAAGCTGTCTGCAGTACCTGGTGTGGATGGGGAGGGAACAGGCTGCCAGCTACAGCGCCTGGACAGACACCCTGTGGTTAGAGTGGTCTTGATTTTGAGATGGCAACAGCATTAAATGTGTGTAAAGCAGACAGACTGGTGCTAAAGCACTTACTGGGAACATTAATACACCACGGGCCACCCTTCCTCATCATATGATGTGGTTCTGTCTATAGGCAAGATATGTAAAAACAATTTTAAATTAATTTAGCTTTTAAACCTTTTAAAAACATATAAACCCCCCAAGCTTTTGATATGGGATTGGGCTGTTTTTCCAAGTGGGAAAATGTTCACATCAGGATTGATTTAAATTTTTTTTCCCCCTTTTAAATCATAAACAGTCCCAGTACAAGAAACAGTAGCTGTTCTTGATTAAAAGTTCATTTGCCTTGTCTTTGCTGATGATTGATATTTGGTAAGGAAGGATAGGAGAAGGGAAGGGTGTTGTACTTTGGAGAGCAAAAGAAAATGTGTCACATGTTACCTGCATCTTAGGATAATGTTAGTGTTGGAAGGAGCGTTCTCCCGAAGAATAACAGTTGTTTTACGGTTCAGCAGCTCCCGGTGCTTCCCGCCTGCGTTCGACTGTGTGGGACACACCCTCTTTAAAAAGCAGCGGGATGCAGGAGGGGAGCAAGGCAACTGCAATCCCAGATGGGCTCTTTACGGCCCGTTGAAGGAAAGCAGCTCCCCTCTGGCTCCCACCGTGCCGCTCCCAGGGCAGGCTGGAAAGGATTCCCTTGGGAGCGTGTGCACCACACCCATGGTGCAGGGGGTGCTCAGGGGTGCCGGCTTTGCCTGGACACCTCCCAGTTTCCATTGGGCTCCCCAAAGCCCCAGACTGCTGTGGCCAGCTGGGAGTGCAGGGTGCAGCTGGTCACAGCCCAGGATGGCCCACGCAGGGATGGTGGCCTTGGTTGCTCCTCCCAGGGACGGGGGCTGTGGGTGCTCCCACTGCCCTGGGGGCTGCTCTGCAGGTGGGAAGTGGGAGCCCACAGGTTTTATAAAATCTCTGACCTTCTGGAAACCTCTGGTTTTGGACAGTTTACATGGAAACCACACCAGGATGCTGGAGGCAGAAGACTCCTTTGCTCTTAGGCCCTCACAGGACTTGGACTCAGTGGGGCAGGAAAGGCATTTCTCTGTCAAAACATTTTCCAGGCAAAAAGGGTTGGAGTCAGAGAAGATGAAATTCTGTGAATTCATCTCCATTCCCCAAACTGTTGAACTGGGGAAGAGGGGGAAAAGGAAATGTTTTACTGAGACGTTTTCAAAGCAGAATGTTTCTGAGGTTTCTTTTCTTGGCCCAGTCTTTGGTTTCAGGACCTCCTTCAGTTTCAGTAAAAAAAAATGAAATTCTTTAAAAAATATTTAAAACATCTGTCAAAACATTAATTTCTCAGTACAACTGAAATCTGCTTTTTCCAAGACTTCATAATTTGCTGAAAATATTTGTGGCAAATTTCCTTCCCAGCTCATTCCCAGTGCTAAATGCCTGTGAACTGGCAGGGCAGGAGCATGCCCTGATTTGCAGAGAGCTCCTGGGCAGCTTTTCCCAGCACTTCTCTGAAGGTGCCTCAATGTGTGAAGAAACTGTGGCAAAAAGAAACCCAGCCAAAAACCAACAAACAACAAATTTTCCAGTAAAGGAGCTCTGGGGTTGCATCACATGTACTTTCAGACTTTTTCATGGAAATTTATTGATTATAAATAGATATGTGATCCCATGGGAAGGTGGGACTCGTCTCCATCAGCTTGGCTTGCTTAAAAGTTAAAGGCTTCATGGAGGTTTTGCTGTCTCCAGTGTTCCTGCCCACCCTGGTGCTCATGTTTAAGGGTGATGGGGTGACTTGCTGCTCTCTCCCATGGCAGGAGGGACCAGGTCTCCACAGGGGATGGCTCTGTTGTGGTCCTGACATGTGTCACCCACCTAATGCACCCATCACCGGCACTGATTTACACCTCAGCACAACGAGGATGTTTTCTGGCCCACTACCTGTGAAAGGGCAAGTTTCTTTGCAGCCTCCTGATTTTACTGCTGGCTTTCCCATAAACAGTGTGTTCTGCTACTACTCCCTTGTCCTGGGAACCCCATCTGGTTCTTCTGAAGCAGTTTGCAGTGGCAGGAAGCAGAAACCCATCTGAGACACAGATCCAGGGCCAGGGTCTCTCCAGGGATCAAGTCTGCCCTCGTGTCAGTGGTATTGGATCCTCTGCCATTAAAATTGGTTCTTCACAGCAGCTCAGCCACGCTCCTTCATGGGAGAGGAGGCTTGGCCACATCTGTTCACAGGCCTGAACCTCTCCCAGTTTATTTAGATGATGCAAAATCCCAGCCCACAGGGGTCCAGGGTCTGGGATTTTTCCAAGCAGGACAAGTTGGACCAGAAGAGCTTGGGAAGACCCCTCCCCTCCAGCTCATTAATGACTGTGTCCATTACCATTAACCCCTTGCGTGGCCTGGCTTTATTCCTGGTGCCTTTCATCCCACAGCACCAGGATCGTGTCCACACTGCAGCATCCCTCTGCATCCAGGATTGCATCCTTTGTGTCCACCATGCAGTCACCCCCAGAGACAGAGCAAAGCAAGGATGAGAGATCCCACCTGCCACGGGGTGCACAAGAGTGACAAGGGACAAGTGACACAGGAGAGACACTCCCTGTGCAAGGAATTGCCCAAGGGGTTGGGATTAAACCTGACCTGCCAGGATACCAACCCCTAGTTCCCTCCCTCTCCAAGGGATGGAGTTTCAGGCTTTGCAGCACATCCAGCCTTGCCAAATCCCCTCTCCCATGCAGGCGTTCCTAATCACGCATAAATACGGCGCTGGATATTGCCGTCTGTGTTGCTCCAGAGAGAGCCTTTGATCCTGGATTGAGAGCTCATGTTTCAGGTGTTTGGGCAAATCAAAAGTACAAAATAGAAACTCCAAATTGCCTTGTAATTTTTAAGAGGCAGATCAGGAAGACACTGCTTGCTGGATGGGGAACAGATGTCTCCCTGCTGGCTTCTCCCTTTCCCTGGGTACCTGCAAGCAGAGATGGAGGGGCTTTGGGGAACAAGTCTCAGAGCTTTATGGATCCTGTCTGAGAAGGGGGCAGGTCTGTTTTTCTCTCTTCAAGCCCCAGCTGTGGTTCCGTGCTAGCCCAGCCATCCTCCTCCTTTTCACCTATGTTGCTTTGGGACTGGAGCACATCAGCAACGCTGCAGGCCCTTGTCCCAGGGGTTTCACCTGAGAATCAACTCCTCCTGGGGAGTAAATCCACCCCCTGTGAAGCAGGATGGGTTGGCAGCAGGCTGGTCCCTGAGCCAGGCAGCAGAGAGAGGCTGATGGAACCACCTGAGGGATGATATAAAAGGGAAAGGAGAAGCCTCTACCCTCCTTCAGCTCTAGCAACAGTAGGAGCTAAGGGAAGATGGAGTGAGGAGGGCTGCAGCCAGCATCACCAGGGAGGGCAGTACATGGCTCATTTCCAGTGTTGTTTTGTGGGCTTTGCCTCTCTGGGAGGGGATCCCTTATTTAGACATAGTTTTGTTTGTAAGCTGCCTCCAGCAGCCTGGAGAACGCAGAAGGGGCACCCCAGGGCAGGGGGTGCCCAGTGAGGCCTTGAGGATGCAGGTATGTGAAGTGGGGCTGCACCAAAGGGGCCAGCTGGCTTTGTTGGAGGCAGAAAGTGTGTGGGGTGATGTACCTGGGCCCCATCACTGTTTGGTGGTTGCTCCCCGTGCCAGCAGTGGTGGCACAACCTGGTCACCAGATGATGCCTCAGAGCTGAGCCTGCTGAGCTCCCTGGGGCGAGCCTGAGGCTGGCAGCCAGGCTGGATGCTCCAGGGAGCCTGGTGCCTAAATCCCTTTGCTTTGGTGCCTTGGCTGGATCCCCAAACCACTTGAAAGGAGCTGGAGCTGGTGCTCATGGCTGCCTGAGTCACAGGGGAGGCAAGTGGGAGCCTGAGGTTGGGGCAGAGCTCTGAGTCACGGCTGCCAGAGCCGCTGCGGCAGCAGCCGGGAGCCAAGATGATTTTTGACAGAAAAGAGAAAAAAACTGCATTTGGCACTGAGAGTAAACCTGAGCAGGGCCAGACCAAGAGGCTGCTTAGGAGCTGGGATGGTTGGGTTCCCCCTGAGGGCTGGTGGCCAAGGGAGGTCTTGGTGCCTGGACAGCCCTGAGCTGAGTTGGTGTTGGTGTGGCAAAGGGCTTCCTTGGGCAGCTGCACCCATGGGACTGGCTGAGTAAGCCAGTGTCCTGTAGAGAAATGGGATGCAGGGGCAGATTTTCAAGCAGCAGTGGTTATTTACTTCCCTTTGCACGAGACTCTTGGCTGTGCCATGAAAAGCCAGGTGATTCCCCAAGACATGAGATGCACTGAATAACCCAGCAGTGAGCAAAGGTGCTTGAACACAGGGACTGCCCTTGCTGATGCTGTGGAGGGGTTTGGAGGGGGTCCAGCAAAGGTCTTCTGTGGGTTGGGAAGGGGATGAAGGCAGAAGGCAGGTCCTGGAAATGGTGTTTGCTCTGGCAGAGCTGGTGGCCATCAACAGTGGAGTCACAGGATGACTTTTAAGGCTGTGTTGGGAAGCCAGTGGTGGAGACTTGGTCTCAAAACATCCCTGATTATATCAAGAGGGTTTCAGGGGAATTCCTAGCCTAGGCTGGAGAGGAGCACCTCAGCCTTGTCCCCTGTGTGGCACCCACTGCTGGGTGTGTTGAGGAGCTTGGGTCCATGGCCCAGGCCTCTTCATCACCCCTCTGCCCATGACCCTGCAGCCCCCCAGCCAAGAGAGGTGCTGTGCTGTCAGCATCCCCCAGAGCATGGGATGGATCTGCTTGTGCTTTGGCCTTCAGCATGTGAGATTTGTGCTCTGGGCAGGGGGTCTGTCACTGAGAGCACAGCTTGGCCACAGTCCCTCGATGGGAGCACACCAGGCATTGCAGCCATGCTGGCTCTGACCCAGAGCTGATGGGGGCCTGCTCCAGCACTGTGTTTGAGATTTCAGTGCTGGGTTCCCCTAAATCCTCCCAAGAGTGAGCAGGGGAGATGCGGGATGTGCTGGGGCAACTGCTGTCAATTAGTCCCCTCTGCTAAATTGCTTGTGAGCCCACCCCCTCCCCCTCCCCAAAAGGCAAGCTGCAAACCCCTCTGAGTTTATGATCTGTGAGTTCATGCAGCCTCCATTAATTTTATGAGTAGATTTTCCTATATTTACTCTCATATATCAGCCCCAAAAGCAGGAGGAGGTGGTGGTGGCAGGGGAGTGTGACGTAACCTGCTCTGAGACACATCACTGCTGGGAGGGAGGGTGTGTGAGCACCCAGCCTCTGCCAGCCTTCCCACCTTTTCTCACAGCTCCAGGGGAGCTTTGGGTCTCTCCATGCAGAAAGGAGCACTTCTGAAGTGTTCACTGTGGAGGCATAGCAGCTGTTCCCTGAGGAGCACTGAGAAGGGACACTCGATGCTCTTGCATGAGGCTGGGGGACTATAGAAAACTCCATCCCTGATCCAGTCAGGATGAGGAATGGGAAAAGATATAAATCACTCAGGAAAGCAATACAGTTGGAAACCCAAAAGGCTCCAAGTCCCAGAGCATGGACTGCTGACCCAAGCCCCCTTGTGCTCAGCTAGAGGGGTGTGACTTGTTCATGCTGTGACTGTGTCTTTAGAAAGACCGAGGTACGGTGGGAGCTGGGATGATGTTCTGAGTCTGGAGTGTCTGCAGCAGGTGTTGAACTGGGGACTTGCCATGGAAGCCAAGTGGGTGGTACAGACTGGTTTACTTTCCTTAGAAAGCCTTGGGACCCTTCCCCAGGGAGCAGCCAGAAGGGGCTGGGAAAATGCCCCTTTTCTGCTGGACTTTGCCCAGTGCAGGCAGTGTAGGTGCCTCTGGCATGCAGGGGGTGTTATCCATCCCACAGCTCCTGGGGGCAATGGGCTGCCTGGGCAGAATGAAAAAGGGATGTAAACCATCAGGGCTCCCTATAAATTTGTGGGGTAATTGGCAGCATTGCATTTGTGATGAAATCCAAGAAGGAGCTAAGCCCTCAAACAGGGGAGAGCTTTGGGAGGAGGGTGCAAGGGAGCCTGATGGAAACCCTGGCTGTATTTCAGGCTTGGAATCTCTTTTGCTTTCCCCTGGGGACCAGCTGCTTGTATGGGTCCAGCCCAGGTGGGACTCGTTCCCCATCCTGGGGAGTTGCAGCTGGGGATGCAGGTATGGGGACCCCTGATGTGGGTCCTATGCCCTGGGAATTGCCAAAAAAGTTATTGTCTAAAGCTTTGCTTTCTCACGTCACTCCATGTCTGAGCAGGCTAATCCATCAGTAAAGGCTGTTTAAAGTTTTTGGGCAGTAATTTGTGCTGAGTTGTTCCAAGAGGATCCCATGGGGCTGCCAGGAGCCCGGGGTGGGCTGGGGCAGGTTATGGGGTTGCAGCCCCACAGCTGGGAGAAGGTGCCTGGCTTTGCTCCATGGTCTTTGCCCAGGCTGGCTCTAAGGTGGTGCAGAGCCCTCCCCATGCTGCTGGAGTCATTCTTTTTGAACAAAATCTGACCATTTTTGTTCATCTTGTCTGCGCTTTGTGTCTGCTTCCCAGTTGGCAACACTTGGGAAATTTTTTTTGCAACTTTCTGTTGAAAGACTTTGGGATTCTTTTTTCCCCAGGATAAATTTTGCAGTGGAAAAATCCCATTTTTCAGCTACCTCTCTGCATGGCCTGTGACGGAGCACCCTCTCCCAAACCAACAGTAACCAGACCACAAAAATTGTTCTCAAAGAAGCAATTAAAAAGAAAGAAAAGGGCACCAACCAAGATCTCTTTTTCTTTCTATATTCTGAGAAAGCATGTGAATTACCCTGCTCCCAATTCTTCCCAGAACATCGTAGTAACGTTACAAATTTAGTCATAAATCTGCGGTTGAATTATAGTTATCATTGTAAAACAATAATAACTATGCAGATCCTTATTATGGTGCATTAAGTTACAGTGATAGTAAATCTGTCACAATAACCATGGCAACTCTCTCAGGCACGCAGCGGGGCTCCGAGATGTTATTGATAAAATCTGCTGAACTCTGCTGTCTTACCCTCCGCAGAGCCGCGGGGCCGCTTTATTGGGGATGGTGATTAAGTGATGCAAACCATCTCCCTCTCCCCTGGCACTCATTTGTTCTCCTTGTTTGTGTGGAGAGCTGTTAAATGCTCTGGCACAGGGGAGCAGCGGTAACAGGGGACTCACGTTTGTAGGATGGGTCCAGGCTGAAAGGAACAGGGCATGGGGAAGGGTGGGTCTGGCTTGCTGAGTGGTTTTTTTTGGGGTGTCTGGCTGGTCTGTGTGGGATTTCTGGGATCTTGGTGGCTTTGGGTGGGCTCTGGGCCAGCTGCTCACCCAGAGGTGGCTTTGTTGGGTGGTTGGTGCCTGTACCTGAAAGCAGAGAGTGGCAAGCAGGGGGTGGTCCCAAAGCAGCACTTGATGTGGGAGATGCTGAGCCTTGCCTGGAGCTGGAGCTGGAGCTGGCTGGTGGCACTGGAGTGTGCTGGAGGCAGGCACTGGATGGGCTGACTCAGGCTGTGGTCGGGCTGGAGCCCCCAGCACAGAGACGCTCATCGTGTGGCTGCTGCTCTGACATGTTTTATGGCCTTGTGTCATCCTACTCCTGGTCCTGTCCAGCCCCGCTGCTGCCAGAATAACCCACAAGAAAGGCTGTTCTCATGAATTTCTCTGACTTGTTTTGGGGCAAGGGAAGATCACGCTTCTCTGGCTGCCTCTGGGAGCCAAACCACAGCAGCTCCTTCCTAGTTTCCATTGACCTCATGCGTGTGCAATCCTACACAAACACTTGGGGCCATGCCAGGCAGGGGCACCAGTTTGCCCAGGCAAGGATGTGTGTGGAGGTGATGCCTCAAGGAGCTAGAGGAACAGAGGCTAGAGGAGTTCAGAGGAACAAAGTGGATATTTATTGAAGAGCCTTCAAAGGCCACACCTTGGCAGTACCGGAGCCACAGCCGTGGCTCTGCAGGTGGAAGCAAAAGAGCTTGGTCACAAGATCCCACATTTTTATAAGTTTTGGTCCATTTGCATATAGGAGTTAACTGTCCAATTAACAGCTTCAAATTATGAAGTTTCATCCTCCTTGCTTGCTTGCACACCCTCCTCTTCTCACGTTGTTTATGTTTTGGGCCTGAAGTTTGAAGAGATTGTCCTTGAGTCTCCAGCCAGAATAGGATTGTTTTGTCTTCACCACCCTTGAAAAGATCACTTAATATAAAGCTAAAGCTGCACACCAAAGCAGAACAGAAAAACTTAAAGCCTAAGGTATCAGAGGCATCAATGGCTCCTGATCCATCACTCCAGGCTGTGACAGCTTGGAGGACCTACCTGCAGTCTCTCCCTCGCTGTTCCATGACAAAGTGAGGCCATTTCATCCTAGAACAGACTTTGGGCTTGCTCACCCAGTTCCCTCTGTGGACTGCTGCTCCTTGGGGCTTATTTTGGATCAGCCCAGCCCAGGCTGCAGCTGGCAGAGACGGGGGAGCCAGCAAGCTGCTGGGATGGTGGGAGAGTGCCTTGATGGAGGGCAGGGGGCTCCTGAGCCCAGCCCAGCTGTATCAGCCAGCAGAGAAGGCCACATGACTGTGCTGGGCTCTGCTGGAGCTGGTGACAGGCTCAGGGACACAGGGGCTTGTGCTGGCTGTTGTGCCCATGGGTGGCATGGGCTGAGAGCCCCAGGTGAGGGCACACTGGAGAAAAGCCACTCTGCTTGCTGGGCTGGTTCTTGCTTCCTCATCCCCTCCTCTTCCCTGCCAGGGCTGCCAAAAATGGGCACGTTTCTCCTTTTGTCATTTTTCCATTGTAAGGTTTCATGCTGGTTTAGGAAAAAAGGCTACTAATTTATCACTCTAATAGGGTTTTTCTGGCTGAAGAAAAGCCCATTAAAGTCTTGCTAAGTATAGGAACCCAAGTTTCATTGTGAGTGTTTATATTTTCTAATTGCTTGCAGATGATGCCAATGTGTAGCTGGATATTGGAATTAAATGCTGGCTGGTTTCTGTGCCATTGCTTCACTGGCTGCTTTGTGCAAGTCTGCCATGGCTGGAGGGTCAGAGCTTCTTTGGCAAGGAGTAAGATGCTGGGAGTGCCTCACCTGTGCAGTGATCCTGCAGGATGCCTTTGGTGTTTGCTCTTCTCCAAGCACCCTCTGTGCCCCAGGATGGGACAGCCCAGGATCTCTGGATGAAGCTGGTGTAGCTCAGTGAAGGTGCAGTGAAGTGAGACAACCCTAGGTCTTGCCAGGAAGACAGCTGGCCCTTTTGAGGGATGGTTATTCTTCAGAATATTGCATTTTTTAAAAATTCCTTGAGGAAAATAATTGCAAATGGTCCTGCTGGGGCATTTCCAGTGCTCCAATGATTTTATTTAAATACTGAGTTGGGTAAAATGTGTCTCAGTATAAGACAGCCTTCTCCATCCTTACATTGGGAAACTCCCAGCCCCCTGGGAAATCCAGCTGGATCTCTCTGTGAATGAAGGGAATCTCAGGGATGTTCTCATCCCAGCACCGTGTCTGCCTTTGCCCATGCAGGTGAGAGGATTCCAGAGGCTGGCATAAGGTCAGGCACAGGGAAGGACTGGCACAGGGTGGCCCAGCAGGATGGAGACAGAGTCCTGTTGCTCCTGACCTGCAGCCAGAGCCCATCTTCCCTTCTGAACCTCACTGTGTTCTGCTCCTAAAGACCCTCTGCAAATCTTCCTTTTGACTGCTGGGATCTTTCAGTTCTGCGTTAAGGATCTGTGGACAGATTTTTTTTGTTGTTGTTGCTGACTGGAAACTTATCAGTATAATTACACAAACATATGTTTTATAGGTTGCATCTTAACACTGTTAAACATCAATCTGGTATTTACTGTGAGTTATATTAACTGTTAGTGATGGCTGTTACACAAATGCTGACAAAATTATTGAACGAGAGCCATTTGCAATTGCAGGCTCCCTGTATGTGCCACTGTGCAATGCTTTTCTCTGTTACTGAGCTGAGAAAAGGGACTTCAAATATCCAGACCCCTTGATGTATTAATGTGGCTAAAGGAATGATAGATTTCATATGTTGCAAAACCTGAGCTTTCATTTAAAAATAATAACTGGGCTCTCTAGGTTGCCAGCCCTGCTCAGTGCCTTCATTCCCCCTAACCTTGACAAACAGGAAACCCCCAATGGCCAACACACCTTTCACAGATTCTGAACTCAATCTTTATTGTGTGGTTTGGGGTTTTTTTTTTTTGGTTTGTCCAAGTCTGCAGACACTGTCTCAAGAGCTTGCAGTTCTCAAGAGCTTTATACTGCAAGGGCACAGAGAGATGTGCCATGGACAGAGGGGACATTGCCACAGAGTGTGGTGGCCACATTCTGCCATCACTGTGGGACTGTTTTAAGGTTGGGATCATCCTTGAAGTGAAATGGGTGGAAGTGGGGTTGATGTGTCACCTTCTCTGTAGTGGTACCCTAGGGGCAGCTGTAAAGGTTTGGTGTCAGTAGAGCAAACATTTGGGAGCTTGTTAAATTGGGGAAGTGGAGGGAATAATATTGGTTTTATAAAAAAGAGCTCTAAATGACTCAGGATGCAATAAAAGCTCCATTTCCAGCTGAGTGAATTGGGTTTCACTTTGGATTGTGGAGTTGGGGGAAAATAATGCTGTGTTTCTCCTTTGAGTGTGTGTGCAGAGATGGGGCACGACCTTCTCCTGCCCAGGGGCCTTGCAGGGAGATGGGATCTGGGGGCTGGAGCTGCTCTCAGGATCCCTTCTGCTCTGTTTGCAAGCAGGATGGCACAGTGCAGTCTCTGGTGGCTGCTTACCCAGGAATGTGCCTCTGATGGTACAGGACACCTGGGAGCACTAAATAGTGACTTATAATGAGCCAGATAAAAATAAAGGCTCATTTTGTTCTGGCTCACAAGTGAAGTTCTCATCTCTCCAGCTCTCTAAAGGGGCTGGGAATCCTTTGCTGTCTTAGCAGTGTGAAACCTAGGGCCACAGAGTGGGAAATAAGGAGGGGACTCAGGCCTTGTGTGCTGCTGCTGTGAAGCCTCAAATCTATTTTGAAAAATGTCCTTCCTTAGTGACTCTCTGAGAGGAGAGGATGGATCTTGAGGAAGTCTCCTGAACACTGCTGAAGTTGTTCACCAGGGACCTGTGATGGGACAGCCATGGCTGTGGCAGCTGTGGGGCTGCTCTGCTGGGAAGCCTGGGAAAGCTGCTTTTCCCCAGGGCTTTTCTGCCTGTAGGATGGAGCAGGTGGCTGAGACAGGCACCATCCAACAGGGCACCTTGCCCACAAGTGATGGGGGTAAGGCTTTGCTGCTCTCATGCACACCTTCCCTGTGGGTCTGGCTTCTTCAGGTGGCCAGAACAGCTGGCTTTGAGTGTCCTTGGTCACCCAGAGCAGGAAGGGCTGTATGGAGAGGCAGGAAAGGGCAGGGAGGGGGTAAGGGAGCAGCCCCTGCTGCTTCACATGGCTTGGGAAGCCCTCTCAGACCAAACAAACCACAAAGGGGAAAAGGTCCAGCACAGCAGAGTCCTTAAAATGTCCTTATTGCAGGCCAGGGAAGGAGCCTCCAGCTCCTGCTACCCCTCAGGTGGCCCCAGGATAAACCCACAGTTTGTTTTGTGCCTGCTGGTGCTGTATGTCAGAGCTCACTGTGCTGGTCGTGCTGCTGCCTGCCTCCCCAGCAAAGGGAGTCCTGCAGACAGCTCTCTGCCTGGTTTTCCCTTTTCCACCCAATAATTTGCCTCCAGATTGCACTCACGCAGCAGCAAGGCAGAGGTTGCTGAGGTTTGTGAGGAACAGGAGGTGAGCAGAGGGATGCTGAGGATGTCCCCAGTGAGGACAGGCTGCTGTGGGAGCTCAGCACCCAATGCCCAGCAGCCTGTGCCTCCCTCTGGCTGTGCCTTCAATCCCTGGGTGCTGCTGGGGCTGGGAAGGGATCCTGGGCTGCTCTGCAAGTCTGGGGCATCCCCATGAGCACAGGAGGTGCTGTTTGTTCCAAAGGCAGAAATAAAGCTGGTAGGTCGTGGGGATTTCACTGCCTTTAAGGAAAAGCTGCTTCCCTCCCTGGAGAAGCATTGAGGTGCAGGACTGCAGCAGAACAGGGCCTTGGGCATTGCCTGCCAGCCCCCAGGGCTTGCTGATTTCATACTCTTTATATCTAATAGAAGCAAAGAAAGGCAAATAGTCCATGAGGAGAGTCCCACAGCATAAGCTATTGGAATAACAGATGGAAATATTATATTTTTTGAAACATTCTTGCCGCAGAGCTGCCTCTTTGAAGTGTGTTTGAGCAGAGCACACCGTGCCAAGAGCAGAGGGAGAGATTATTTGTGTCAGCAGAGCTGGGAGCTGGGGTGTCTCAGATGCTGCAGAGCCCCGGCTTGCTGGACCACTCAGCCTTGCCAGGCAGGGGATGAGGGTCTGGCAGGACCTGTGTACTGCAGACAACTCCAGCAGCTGTGCCCAGGTGAGATGGTGAATATGGGCTTTTCCAGAGTTGCTGCTGCCCGAGAGTGGTGCTAATGTCCTGTGCTCACTCACAGCACTGCCTGACTACATTTGCACCCGGCCTTTTTTCTCCCAGATGATGAATGATTCTGGGGAAGGGAGGAGAATTAAAGGTCTATGGGATTTTTCTTAAAAAAGTGGAAGACTACAGTTTTTTCCTTCCACCTGATTCTCTTGTTCTCAGAATGAAAAATTCCATATTCAGTCAATTTAGGGGAAGTTCAAGAGGGTATGTGGCACCCCCAGGGCTCTGCCTGGGGGTGTGGCATTAAACAGGAGGCTGTGAGGAAGAGGTGAAGGAAATGTTGATGGAGGCAGGTTGCACAGTTAGCAGGGAGGGGTTTCGGTTGGAAGAAGCTCCCTTCAAAGCATGCAGAAAGGAATAAAACCAGGTCAGGCAGAGTGACGAAGCTCTCAGCTCTGTTTAAGAGGCCCCTTTGGGTGAATAAACACTGCTGTGATCTGCAGAAGCTTTTCTTCAGCCCAGACTGTGGAGGAGGAAGGTGGCTCTCGGTGCTGGGCTGGCAGGTTTGCTCCTGGGATGCTGGTGGAGAGTGCAGCACACCTGGGTGGCCCTGACCTCAAAGCAGGTGTCTGGGGAAGGCCAGCCTGTGAAGGCAGCATCCTCCTGCTCACAGGTGAGTGCTTGGTGCCTGCTGTCCTGGGCATGGACAGAAGAGTGGCTGTGTCCCCCTGCAGCAGGTCAGCAGGGAACTGTGTGGGAGAGGGACAGGGCAGTGCCTTTTCTGGGTCATGCTGAGTGGGGAGGATGTTTGTGCTGGGTGCAGAGAGGCCACATCACTCTGGTCTGTCCCCAGCTCAGCCTGGCCAAGCAGGACTCTGGGACTCCTCAGAAGTGTTTTTGTGCCCCTGAGCAAACAGGTGTGACTGTCCTTAGAGATGCCATGTGCTGTGGGGAAGTGTGGACCCCTAAGGATGCTGTGCCTCCACGGGATGAGCAGGAGAGGCTGCCTTTGTGCTGGTGAGCTCCCTGAGCTGGTCTGGCTGAACAGCACCAGGGTGAGCACAGGCGGGGCCTCTCCATCGTGCAGCCTCAGCGTGTTTTGTGTTCCCAGCAGGGAGCAGCACAAGCTGCTGGGGGCCGTGCTGTGACAGCAGGCTGTGCTGCTGCCCCGTACCTGTTTGATCTCGTGGTGCAAAGACGTGTGTGCTATGAGCTCGTGCTAAAGTTCCTGTGATAAAGCAGGGGAGATGTGACAGCTCCAGGCAGGCCCAGCCCCTGCTCTGGGATACAGATGTGGCACTGCTGGTCCCGGCACAGCTTCAGCAAGGACTCGCAGAGGTACTTGGAAATCTGTTTCCTTTCTGATGGAAAGGGAAGTCTGTGGTGCTGTAAGGTGCTGTATGGCTCTCCCTGAGGGGAGTTGGGGTATGAGAGCTGCCTGCTGACTGGGCCAGCCCCACATCCTGGGGGGGCTGCCCGAGGGTGGGCAGAGGAGCACAAGGAGCATGAGCAGGTTTCCATTCCTGGCCTGGGCTTGTTAGCAAAGGCTCTGCTACTTCAGCAAGGAGATTTAATTTGGATGAGGCTGCAGGGTGTGTGTTTGCTCAGGGCCTTCCCTTCCAGCTCGGACCAACATTCTCCCTAAGGGACGGGGAAACTGAGGCATGGGGACACCAATGTCCCTGCAGTGCCAGTGGGTGTGGAGCAGTGTCACTTGTGTCCTGCTCTCGGCCCAGTGCAGGGAGTGGCTGCCCAGAGCTGTGCTCCAAAGGAGCCCTGCCGTTCCCACGTGCTCCAGGGAGCTCCCAGGCAGCCAGAGCCGGCGCTGCTTCCACCGGCCTGATGGCAGTTCCGCTCCTAATAAGTTAATCTGATGGGTTTTGTCATGAGCAAAACAAGAAATCACGTTTTTAATAATAAAAAAAGGGTCCTGCATCTTGTTAACATCTGGAGTTCAATCATTTCTGTGCTCAAAACTGTGGAATGCTTCAGCACAATATAAATCTTGCCACTTGCTGTACATGGGCTCCAGATGGGGAGGGAGAGTTCATGTTCACTTGTAACCCAGATGGGTGCTGGAGGCTCTGCCTGGAGCCTCCACGGCATGTGGATCCCCTGCTCCCATGGTGGGGGAGAGGGCTGAACCCCCCAAATGGGCTTGGCATGGCAGGGTTGTATCTGGAGAGGAGGGAGGCCTCCTCACTGCCTGAAAGCTTCTGCCCAAGGCTTCTCAGCACCACGGAGTGATGGAGCCACAGCCAAACAGCCCCAGGGGGCCAAAGCAAGGGCCAGGCTGGGCATCTCCACTGGGGAGTGATGCACAAACCACTCCTGGGAGCCAGTGGCAAGGCTGGAGCTGTGTCCCCTGGCTGCACCCAGAGCCATCAGACAGGACCACGTTGGGCTGATGGGATCTCGAGCCCCCTTGGGCTTGTGTCCTCTGTGTGCACCTGGCTTTGCAGCCAGGTCACTGATAAATACACAAAAGCCTGGAGCAGACCTGGGGCATGCCTGGCTGTGGACATAACATCAGGCTGGAAACAAAGCATTTATCCTTGCTCTGCTCCTTTGCCAGGCTCTAACCAGCTCCTTCCCTTTTGCACAATTTCCCTGATAATCCCTGGAGACAGGGTTTTCTGAAAATCTCAGTGTACCCATCACACCAGGAACACTTTTAATGAAAGCAAGAGAATTTGTTCTCTCTGGAAGCTTAATTTTCACTAAAAAGACACGTAAATTGCATTATTTTGTTTAAAACCAAGATTTTTGCAGCTTGAGACCAAAACTCTTTTTTTCCTAGGATTTTTGACATTTCAGACAAGTCAGGCAAATGTCCACAAAAATATCTTCTATGCTTTTTTTAAAAAAATAAATCTGCTTTTGACTGAAAAATGACCTGCTATGAACTGTTTGGATGGAAATTTTTCAAGCAGCTGTAGTCAGGGTATTGATGTGAGAAAGGCAGTAGTCAAGCTGCAGGCAGGAGTAGGAAATATGTGCTCAGAGAGTTGGGGAAGGTCTGTGTTGCTTGTGGGTCTGTTGGTGTTGTAAGTGAGGCACAGCAGTTTGGCTTTTCCACATTTTTGCAGGTTTGGGGGATGTCTAGAGTGGAGACACCACAACCAGGCTGGAGGTTGGCTTTTCTGGGATAACATGAAGATTTACAAGCACTGATACCCAACCTGTGTGTCTGAATCTCTTCAGGAAAGCCACTAGGAATGTTTTTGTTGGTTTTTTTTTTTTTAGGCACATGTGCATTTCAAGATCCTGCCCCCAAAAGTAAGCTCTTAATTTGTTGGATTATGTTTTTTTCTAACCCAGAGATAGAGCAACCGAAAAGTGTTTTAAAAACTTTTATTCTATTTTCAGTCTCATATGAAAAGTGAGACAATGCAGATGTTATAATTTATACTGTCACAATCAGAAACTATTTCTTAATTACAATACATTAGAAGTGTTTCTTGGCTTATCAGCTTTAGCCACACCATGCTGTAAATGCCTTAAAACCAATCATCTAAAATTACCCCTTGTGGGTCCTACTACAATACATCTTTCACAGTTCTATTTCTCCAAAGTATCCAGTCTTATTTACAAAGTCTTCTTTTAAAACTTGTTTCTAGTTCCATTTCTCTCTCAACAATGTCTGTCTTGTTCCATGGACATTTCTAAGCCAACATTTCTTATCTCAAAATTTACATACAAATACACACCATGTGAACCTTCTGTCAAGCTTTGAAAGTTCTCTACAAATCCATTTCCCACATTAATTTCCATTAAAAACAGTTTGCCTGAATACCTTCCGAGGCTCTGGGTTTGCCAGCTGGTATCTAGGTCTTGTCTGTCCCTTTGGATACCTTTAATTGCCTGGCTCTCAGGGGCTTCAGCAGAGAGCAGGGATGTGCCTGCTGGCTTTCCTGAGCAGAGATGCTTTCCTGGGCCAGGGCTGGATCAGCATTCTCAGAGTGGCTCTGATGGATGACCTGCTCTCACAACCCCCTCCCCAGTTTCCATCTCGCCCTTATTTATGGGGAAATCGAGTTCAGGCATATGAAAAGCATTTTTCTTTTTTATCAGTTTGGTTGGAAAACTCAATCTGCTCCAGCTCAGTTTGGCTGGAAAACTCCAGTGCTGCCAGTAAGCAGCTCTTGGTCAAGAGGGGAGCAGTGAAGGGAGGGTCTCGAGGGTGGGCTGCTGCAGGGAATCACAGAATTTCCTCTGTTGGAAGGCTCCCATGAGGATCATCAAGTCCAACTCCCTGCTTCTTGTAGGACTCCCCAAAGCTAATGTGTTCCATCCTGCTGGGTGGGACCTGCTGTGTTTGTTGGGTGACCTGGAGAGGGTTTTGGGATCTGCACGAGCTGAGATCACCTGTGGGTTTTTAAGCAATGTGTTTCCCTGTGTCAGGCTAAGTCTGCAGAGGAAGATTTTGGGATCTGCTTTGAAAAATGGAGCTGTTCTTAGGGAGGAGAGGTGATTATTAGCACGGATTGATGCTGGGGTGGTGGTAAGGAGAGTATGTGCGTGTCCCTGCCTCAAGTTGAAGGAGGATCTGGAGGTGCATGAGGAGGCAGGTGTGGGTTCCCAACACAGCCAGACTGATATGCTAGCCTTTGAAACCCCTTTTTCCACCCAAGAAGGCTTGACTTGCCATAAAATGAATGCTTCTACATAAAATGTCAGATCTCTTTTCAAAAAAAAAAAGCTCCAGCTTTAACTGAAAAACCCAAAAGAACCGAACGGAAAATGAAAATATTTGGATTGTTAAACATTGGATTCCCAGAAATTAAAAAAACCAAAAAATAAACCAAAAAAAACCAACCAAACAAAAAAACAAAAAAAAAAAAAACAAACAAAAAAAACCAAAAAAAAAACCAAAAAAACCCAGGCTGGATTGTTTCGATTCCCAGATTTGGGGGGTTTTTCCCCTTGGGAAACCATCTTCCTTTGATTTGACAAAGAAAGAAAGAGACAGGCAAAAAAAACCCCATGGCAATCTCTGCCAAGCTGACTGAGGGGGGAGGTAAATATTCCTTCCTGACCCTAAAGTCAGAAATCCAGGGCCTCAAATACTAGCAGAAAGCTCACCCAGCCCCTGGGGTGGTTTTCCAGCACCCCAGGACTCCCACCAAACCCCTTTAACTATCTTAGCTGGGAGAGAACAGGGAGAAGATGGATTGGAAATCATCTCCCTTGGATCAAAGCCACTTGAGGCTTAAGAAGCAGGCGTGAAAGTTTTATCTCTGGCTGCCCCGGGGTAGGTTTGTTGTTGCTGACCACACTGTGGCTCTTCCATGCTCTGATAACCCAGTGGGGAGGAAGGGTCCCAGCTCCTTCCTCAGCTCTTGTAATGGAGATGCAAAAGGCAACTCCCTCAGTTTGCTTTTCCCCCTGTCTATGGCTGAATATCTGTAGCTGTTGTTTGCTAAACAAGAGCGCCGGTGGCAGAGGAATTAGAAGAAATCCCTTCTTAATTGGAAACAGTGAGTCTGTGTATTTTTTCAGTTGTCTATTTTGGGCCTTGTAAAATTAAAGTTATTAACTGTAATGCAGCGGTTTCCAGATTCCCACAGCCCTTTACAATAGTGGGGAAATTCATCCCAGGTCACTGGGAGCCTTTAATGAATACATTAAGGCTTATTATTAAAATAAAGTACTTGCAGCTTTATGGGAGACATCTGGCGAGGCTGCTCGTCTCTCCGAAGGCTCCCTGAGTGTCCTCTCCCGGCGTGCACCACGTCAGGCCCGGCTTGCAGGAGCTGTTCCCCGCACAAGGATTCCCACAGGAGGCTCTGGGGGACACACAGAGCCTTTGCTGGATGTGATGGAGAGCAGTCGTGCCAGAGCTGCCCCTGTGCTGGCTCCACGGACGCTCCTGGAGCCGGGCTGGCGCTGCAGGTACCGCTGTGAGCCCTGCCGGGACGCTCCTGCCCAGCAGAGAGGATGCTCCAGGCTAAAGCTGCCTCATTCACCAGGGGGATGTGCAGGCACAGTTGAGCTGGGCTAACCCCGGGCAGGAGGAGGAGAGTCTGGGTGCAGGCTCCAGCTTGGAGCCAGCTGCTGGCCAGCTGTGCTCGCCCAGAGCAGGGTGCTACTGCTGATAAGCGGCTTCCTATCGCATCTCCTGGCTGCACCCACACAAGGCTGCACGGCCACATCACACACCAACTCCTCGGTGTTGCATGAAGAGCTGGGAGCCAAAGCCTTGGGCTTTGGGGCCAGAAAGTTGCCCTGGGCTGGCACAGCTGGGAGCAGGGACCTGGCAGCCAGGGTGCTCGCGTGGCTCTGAAGGGTCTGGAATGGCTGGGATCTTATCGCTGCTTTATCTCCATCCAGCCTTGATCCCGGCACAAAGCGGGGCCACGTGGCAGTAATTGTGTTAGGAAAACAAACTAATCTCCGAAGGGACAGAGAGCAGCTGTCGGGCTATCGGTGCTATCAGGGAAATGGATGTGGCCTGCCAGCTCCCATCGCTGCTCTGCCGGAGCAGGGGCCAGCCAGGGGATGGAGGGGGTGGAAAGGGAAGGAAAATAAGCTTGAGCTGCCAGACCAGACTGAAGGAGTGTTTGTGGTGGCATTCACCATACTCTTTGCTTGCCAGAATGTTTGTGAGATGTGTTCTGGCGGGGCAGGTGTGGCACTGAGGGCAGCCAGGTTAACCCTGGCAGATCCCTTATCACCGTCTGCTCAGTATCTGCTCTGCACTCCTTGTCTAATTTAGCAGCAGGTTTGAAGAGCTTTCTCTTAATTTGCTCCCCCCAAGACTGGCTCTGTACCTCAGGCACCCCAAAACCTGCTGCTGATGTAGGTTGCCCATCCCAGGGTTGGGCTTGCCCCCCTTGCCTTGCTACCCTACTCCCCTCTTCAGCCCAGCCTGGTGACTCCAAAAGGGTGCAGGGGCCAGACCCCAAGAGTATGCTGGGGAGATAGAAGAGGTTCCTGGAGATGCATGTGGAGATCAGGCTGCAGCAGGAGGAGCCTTCCTCTGCAAGATTTCCCCAGATTTGCAAGGGAGAGGAACCACGCAATGGTCAGGCTGGTTTTGAGCTGGTTCTCTCTCCTGTGATCGGCAGGAAATTATTACAAAGATCCTCCAACTGTTGTGCTTGGCCTTCCCCACACCTCTCCTCTGTCCCCGGGTCTCTAGCCTAGGAGCTCAGCCATTGCCATGCAGGGAAAGATGGGATCTTCCCCCAAATTCTGAGTGTGAACATCTTTGGGTGGTGCAAGGTGGGGAGGAAAGCAAATGGCAGAGGCAGGGCAGCCCCACAGGTCACACTCCCCAAAAAGCTGAATCAATCTCCTGGCTCTGGATAACCCCAAACTTGGGGAAGGTTAAAATCTAGCTCTGAAGTGTCTGGCTCTGACCCAACGCAAACATTGTTGTTTCTGGATTACATGTTTAAGAGAAAAGAAAATCCTATCATGAAGTAATGCCAACAGGATACACAATTGTGTCTTGTATTTAGTCTGTCCTCCATACTCTGCTAAGGCTCCAGTTGAGATGGACTTGAAAAATAAAAAAAGCCCAGAATTATACAGCTCCCAAAAGTATTCCTGAAAATAAATTTCTGCCAGGTTCCTCCCCAGCAGTTAATTAAGACTTCTATTAAATGCTGACAGGAGCTTGATAGTGTTATATGTTGCAGCAGGCTCTGTTCATGGTGTTATAATTATGGCAGTAAAACAGTTTCCATTATAGTCCTCCTTTTCATAAGTTCATAACTTCTGAAAACATTTACTTTTCACGTTGAAATTTTTGCATGCCTGGCCTTAACCAGGTGGGAATTTTTTTTTTTTTTAAGTCTGAGAAAAAAAAAAGTCCATGTAGCCCTTTTTGAGTTATGGGGGAGAAAACATGAGGTTTTTTCAACTGCAATATAGGTGAGGGGGAAAAGGTAATCATTTTTCTAAAGAGATGGATAGCAAAAGCCTGTGATGCTTTGGAAATGGATAGGCTGGGCTTTGCAGAGTGCCTGGGGCATTTCCCATCCAAAAAAAGAAATCCTATCTCTGATTTAAAAGCCCTGGTGAAGCCAATGGCAGAGCCTCAAGAGAATCCACTTGTCACCCATTAGAAGTGACTCTTGGTTGCAGGTTAAAAATAGATGTTGGTAATTAATAACTCTTCCCTTCTGGCAACATTTTTGAGGTACTCACAGTATTTCTCATCTCTCATGGGGATGAGGAGTCAGTTCTGAAAAATTTTGCAAACTAGAAAACCAAAGGGTAAGATCTTTTAAGGTCAATGAAAATATTTTTCTTTGATAATTTCAAGCTTCCTGTTTTGATAGGATTTTTTTTTCCTATAACAGCTTAATTCTGAAGAGAGAAGACCTTTTCAACTAAAGCCCTGGGATGTGTCACTGAAGGAAGTACAAAAGCCAAACATTTGGACAATTTGGACAAGGGTTTGAGCTTTTTCCCAGTTAAAACAACTGTCCAAACCACTCTCATGCAAAAAGTAAAATGGGCATTTTCCCACTGTTCCCCTTCCCAGGCCCATCGCACAGGGAGTTGCCCAGCTCGCCCATTGAATGGTGGACAAATGCAGGGATGGGGCAAATGGGATGGAGCCACAGTTTCAGGAGCAGCTTGAACCACTGTGAGATCCACTGGATTCTTGATTTTAATTGTGGCTCCAGGATTTTGTTCTCCTTCCCACCATCATGGTCCCTCAGCAGGGACTTCAAAGGCACAGGAGTCCCTTGGGACACTGAAGACACAGATGAGCTTCTACTGCAGCCTTCAGAAGCATTTAGGGTGATTAAAATTCTGCCTCCTGATGGGGCCTTTAACCACATGGAAAGTGGGAATTAGGTTCTTAGATTGTTTCTCTGCTTTTGAAATTTGCTTTTTTGAGACTGGTGGTTCTTAATGGCCAGTCAAGGAAGGACAGCTGGGAGTGAGATCAGGTGGGAGTGTGGCTGAAAAGCAATGTTTTGTCCCTTGGTACACTGACATGCAGTTTTTCAGGCAGAACCAAGAGAAAAGGTGTCCTGGAGGAGGATGGAGAGGATGAATGGAGGCACAGACCTGTCCCTGAGGGCTGGCAAATGTGCTTTGGCAACGTGAATGAGTGATAAAGCAGGAGTAGATTGGCTGCCCTCAACCCTCCTGGTCTTCAAAAGTGGCTCAAGGAGCACTAAACACAGCAGGGACATTCCTTTCTCCTCTCTGAAACAGGGCCCAGAACTCGGCTGTATATTTATGTCCATATTTATGTTGTATATTTATGTACGGCTTCTCATGCCCCGGCGATGGCTGCGGGGAGTTTCCAAAGGCTGCCTGGGATTCCCGCAGCTCCTCTCCCGAGCCGCAGAGGAGAGGACAGGTCGGGCTGTGTGTGTGGCAGAGGTGGCTCTGCGGGCTGTGCCAGCTGTCCCCTGCCCGGTGCCCCCGCCTGGCGCTGCGGAGGGACCGCCGCCTCCCCGGTGCGCTCTGCACAGCCCCTGGCCGGCCCGGCTGCTTTCTTTGGCGTGCTGGGAGCCGCCTTGGCTCTGGCCAAAAGCTGTCTTGACACTGATGTAATCGAAATGCAAATATCGCTGAGGGAAGCTTATCTGCAAACATGCCCAGCCCTGGAGCCAGCACCCCCAGCCCAATCACGCTGCCAGCGGGGCTGTGTGGTGTGAAGTCAGCTCAAAATGATGGTGTGGAGGCACGCAGCTGAGACCTGGGGAGGAGATCAGAGCTGGAAAAAGCTGCCTTGATGGCCAGACCCAAGGGTCTTTGCTGACCTGGACCCTTTGTCTTTAGGTTTTGCTCCCTGGGGCTTCCCCAGAGGGTTTTCCTGTCAAGGAAGAGGGATGTGTACCCCAAGTGCTACCCAAACACCCTCTCTGGAGCAACTCCAAGGAGACCCAAAGGCACAGGCAATGGAAATCTTGGTCTAGGTAGCAGATCCAATGTGTGTCCTTTCTAAAGACTAGAGCCAAAGAGGGATGTAGGCTGCTAGGGAGGATTCAGGCCAAATGTACATACCAGCAACAAAAGAGAAAAATTCTCCATTGATTGGAGAAAAAAAACCCTTAAACGCTCAAAACTGTTGCTCATGGTATTGAGTTGGACAAAAATGGAATGAGGAGGAAGGTGTCAGAAGGTGGGAAATTACACCAGTGCTGCTCCTGCTTCCAAAAGATTTGTGAATGCTACAAACACCTTTGGGTGAGCAACACCGCAGGTGTGGGATGGTGGAAAGGAGCTCCAAAAGGAAGAATTCCTATGTCAGGATGATTCAGTCAGAAGGTTCTGGTGTCTGTGCACAGGCAGCAGTGACTCCTTGGCGATAGACCATGGCTGCTGTGACGTTTAGAGCCAAATTCAGCTGAAGTTTTCAGCTAGTTCCCAACAGACCAGCTTTCTTCAAGTGTGAATCCTCTCTTCCTCCATCCCTCCAAGCCATCCTCTGGTGTCAGACACAACGGGACCCTGTGTCTGTAGGAAGCAGTCTCTGGCTTTTGGGCTGCTGGCAGTGGTCCCGGTGCTGATTTTCATCTTCTGACCCCACATTTCCAACAGGAGTGGAAGGAACTTGGATCAGCGCTCTTCTTGGTGGGTCCATGTCACTTGGTGCACTCCGAGAGGGTTTGTCACTGGGTGCTTGCCCTGTGGCATCAGGCTGGGTGTGTCTTGAGCCTGTGCTGATGCTGCACCTTATGATCGGGTTCAGACTCCCCTGCTCTCCCACTCACCTGCTCCCTCCACCCCGAGTGTTTTTCCAGACTGCACCAATAATCGAATGTGCAGAAGTAGCAGAGCACGGATCTGTCTGAGCCCCGCTCGCCTTCAGTACCCCGGGAGGGAAGAGAAGAAGTGGGGGCGGGAGAAGGCTTTTATCCCCTTTTAAAAAGCAGGAACATGGGATGTGCATTAGGCTTTCTTCTTCAGGGAGCATGGCTGCGTTTCGCCTCTCGCAGCTGTCCCTCCCCGCGCATTCCTGCACAAACCCCTTTTGTTCGCTGCCCTCAGCCAATATACAGGCAGCAACAGCAGCCCAGATGTTCCCTATCAAACTCAGAGCCATGCCAACAAACTTTGGCACACATGAAAGTGTGCTGAGGAATGGGCCTCCGCAAATACCATTTCTTTTTTTCCTCCCCCCCTCCACCCTTCCATTCCTGTAAGTATTTTTTGAGCGCTAATGGCTTCCACGCCGCGACAGCCGGGCTCCGGGGGCGTCTGGCAGATTCGTGCCGCAGGTACCCGCGGCGCCTCGGCGGGGCTGGGCTAACCTTGAGCCCCTGCCCCTGTGTTTTCCCCGCTGCCTTTCCAAGGCCGGGCCGTGTTCCCGTGGGCGATGCCGTTTGCAGGCAGTGACCTGCAGCCCAGCCGGCAGCGGGAACGCAGGCGATGCTTTCAGGGGATTTGCTGTGAATCTGTTTTCTCCCAGCACTGTCCGGGCTGGCTTGTGACGACCTAGAAAAGCATAATTAAAGATGCTCTAGGGGCTGAGTGGCCCCTTTAAGCTTGGCTTTGCCACAGTTCCGGTGCTTGGTGGGCGTGTGGAACTGAGTTGTGTTTTTGGCCGAGGTGAGATGCAGTTTTTCCTCATCTCTTTCTCAACATCTTCCCTGCAGGCAATTCCTGCTGCTGCCATTCAGCTGTGAGCCCTGGGTCATGGTGCAGATGGGGCCACTGCACATCCCAGGAGCTCTGTTGGCACCACAGGCTGACAGAGTTGACCTGGAGGACCAGGAGCTGAGGGACAGCATGGCCAGGACTCAGCTCTGCAAACCAGAACCGACCTGGCTTTGGCCATGAGCAGATGGGTGAGCACACAAATGACATCTTTCCTCTGTCCCCAAGATAGAGAATTACTTATACTGAGGAAAACACAATCCTGAGGCTGTGCATGGATGTGCTTTGATGGAAGAACTCCCTGTTGCACCCTGATGTGTAAATGTGGTTAAAAGTTGCTGCAGCTGCCACCTTCTCTGTTCCCATGCGCTGCAGCTCTGGCCCTCGCTGCAGACCTCAAATGGCAGAGCCATGTCCCACCTCTCTGGCTCCACCATGGAACTCCACAGAGTCAGTGCCAGGTTTGGTGCCAGCCACCCACCACGGAGAGATGGGCTTGGGCAGGAGACAGCAAATGCTACCCCTCACTCACTGAAGCAAGCAAAGGCCATTTCTGGCAGAAGACCCATTCTCATCTAACTTAAATAAGAGAAGCCCATTTGTTTCAGCACCAGGGCTCTTCAAAGTCAGTTTGAACTACTTTTTTACCCCTCCACTATAATGGCAGTGATGGTTTTTTTCACTCCTCTCTCACGCTGTAAAGATTGAAGCATTTCTGCTCAAATTTAAATCAAAAAGAAAAAATCTCATCTGGATGAAAACCAGAGTTTGCAAAGTTTCCATGGAGGGTGGTGAACCTCTCTCCCCAGCAGTGGGCTTATCTGAGATCATCTGCTTGAGGAGTGTGCCAAGATTTCCATCCTGGAAAAAGACCCTTCTCAGAGGGTTTTGCATAAGAAGGGATGGAAGGATCCACTGCACGGTGAATTTGGTTAAGAGAGAAGGACGCACTCAAGGTCCCAGGGGAGGGAGAACAGCTCCGTTCCAGTTGAACAGAGATGAAGCAATGATTGCAGAGAGGTTCGGAGGAATCACCAGATGTGCAGGCGATAGCCAGGGCTAGGGAAGGGGGAGAAGAGGAGTTTGCACGGCTCAGGGGCAGGACTCAGCCCTGGCTACAAGGACGTGCTCTGATGGCAGCAATGCAGCTGCTGTGGAGAGGCTGACTGGGTGAACTGGGCTGGCTGAGGGCAGGGGCCATTTCCAGAGACATCCTTCCCCCCAGGCTTGTGCCTCTTGCAGTGGTGACAGTGACTCTCCAAAGGCAGTGGCAGCTGCACCCTCTGTATCCTTCTGCTGGCTGTGGACCTCAGACAATAAATGTAACCTTTGAGAAAAGGTTAAGATAAAGAGGTGGTGGGAGAAAAATGGTCTGAGCTGATGAAAACCCCCTCTCAGGGGGGAGAGAGAAGGGGGAAAAAGATTGTGGTTATTTTTCTACAAAGGATTTGTAGGTACTATTTCTAGAAAGTAGGAGAAATGGAGTTCTGGTCAATTTCTCTGCTTCCCTTCATTAAGGAGGGAAGGCAACACACTGAATTTGCCATTAAAATAGTAGTAAGAATAATAATAAGAAGAACCATAGCCCCTAAACTCTCCTATTTAAAAATAAAATAAAATATAAAATCAAGAGGTAGTTGCCATTTCACATGTGGTCTGGTTTAAGTCCTTGGGGCAAGGTGGCCCCTAGATCTAACCTGTTGGAATAGAGCCCTGCTGTGTTCAAAGGCGAGGGCGAACCCTTGAATTTGCTTTCAAACTTAGGCTGGGGCTGCTGAGGTTTTCTCTGAGGTTTTCTGAAGCCCTGAGCGAGTTGGGGAAGATCTCTTTTCATGACTAGTCTGTGGGAAAAATCCATCAGTAGATTTGCATGGAGGGAACAGCTTGGGATGTGAGGCAGATGCTTGCTGGATTGTTTTGTGGCTTACACAGAAAGTCTGAAGTCTTTGGGGCTTCATATAAAACCTGGGGGACAAAGGTCTTCTCTGTAAAGTCAGATTCCCCAAATGAGCCTGATTTCAGCAGTTGATCTTCATTTAACACTCCCAAACCAGATGAAAAATTGCAGACTGAATGTGACCACATGTACTTAGGAGGGGTTTCTAGTTGCTGGTGCACAGGTGTTGCTCCAGGCAGGACACAGACACACAGTGCCCCGACGTACAGTGCTAAATAATCCTGCTTTTCTGAGCTGGACAGTCCAGGCTGGACTCAAAGTTAGTGCTGGCTTGTTCTCGTAACTCAGGATATCTGTTTGTCCCCCCCAGCTCATCTTCAGTTTCTCTGTTTGTGAGCACATTGCTACACTGAGCACGTGGAGAGGGGTCTGGAAACAATTACAAGCTGCTCATGCTTAATCACTCGGGTAAATCTTAAATGCCTGTCTTAATATTTTGCAGGACTGAGGATGGCATCTGAATTTTTGCGGTGTGCAGGTTACCCAGCAGAGCACACAGACTTCGACAGTTCTATTCTGTGCATGTTTTGGGGGTCTTGAGAACCCCCCAGCTTCTTGAAATTCAGGTACAGTTTCAAAGGAAAACTAAAATGCAAAAGGGGAAAAAAAAACCAAAAAACCCAAAGTTTGCTGATATTTCTGCAAATTGTCAGCTCAGTCATATTCTTACAAATATTTGCTGAACCTGACCATTTGTACCTCGAACTAAACAAGAAGAGAGTATTAAATGAGTTGAAAAATAAAAATCAAGTCCCCTGTGGAAATGAAGGCAACCAAAATAACTCACAAATCTGGGCTGAAGCTGGTCAATGACAAGACAAAACAATAGAAGTCTTCCTTTACTTCCTTAAATATTGAAATGTTTCACTTCAGCATTTTCAGGCTGAAGCAGTTTGCTTTATTGAATATTATTTAGTTTGACACTTTCTTTTTTATTTTCATTTTCAATAGACCTAATTTTAAAAGGAAAAGGGTTGTGGTTTTTTTACATTGACTTTTTTAAAAGATGGACTAGTCTCCAAGCAAACCAGAAGATTTTGTTACTGGTCAAGCGAAATGTTTTTGGTTGACCCAAAATGAATCGAGCTTTCCTCATTACATTAAGTCTTTCCTCTTAGTTCAGCTCCAAAACCAGAATCTTCCACCACTAGAAGAAACCAGTCATCCTTGTTTTCACCTTCCTGCTGCAGCAGTCAGGGATCTAATTTTGGTTGCTCCTGTTTCAATCTTTATTCCCCTCTCGATGTGTTGCAGGCTGAGCTCTGTGATATCAGAGTTTGCAGCCAGGGTGTGGTACAGATCTCTCTCCAACTATCTCGGATACCTCACCAAAGAGCTGCTAAGCCTGCCTGGCCAGCAGCCTACTTGTCTGCAGGCTTTATAGCTCTGCTTCAAACCCTGCCAGTGACACCAACACTTGGAAATCCTCATTAGTTCATGGCCCTGGTAAGCCTGTGGGTGTCAGCTGGTGTGCAGTCATGGCATTGTTCAAAAATTAAAGTAAACACTCTCTTCCGCAATAAGTGCTGAACAAAAAAAGCTTCTACACAAACATTGTGAAAGGCAGCAGCCAACTGATGGGGGAAGCTTTCCAAAGCCATGGAAAGGAGTTACCCACTGAAGCCTTGGTGAGATCCAAGCATGGCAGTCCTTTGAAAACCTCCTCACAGATCCAGCCTTGGCAAAGAGCAGTTCACTAGAGCATCTATAAACACGTGGGGTTTTATATCTTCTTTTTGTGTGCTTGTTACAGAGACAAAACATCGACATTATGTGAACTTTATTGCAGGAAAGACACAACGTTTCATCTTAAAGACCTCCAAATTGTAGCAGGCATTATCTGTGGGGGGGCCAAGGCTGCAGGTGGAGGCAGGATCTCGGAGGGCACAGCCCCTCCAGGATGGGCAGAGTTTGTTCAGGGTGACACTGGAGTGCTGCACACACAGTTTGCTGGGATATCACTGAGCAGTGCTGAGGATATCCTGGCTGACCTGGGCTCCCCTCACCTCTCCTTGTGGCTGCAGGGCAGTACCAGGCAGCGGAGGGATGGTGAGGTCCTAACCCTGCACATCTGCCTGGTGCAGCTTAAGTGTTTGCAGGGTGGGGAGGGGAAGCAAACTGGTGCATGTCCTGAGGTGCCTGCAGCTTGCTGGTCTCCAAATGGGTTCCTTGGTTGTTCTGCCCTGTATTTCTTCTTTGTATTTGTGTTGCAGATACCTCCAGAGACGCTGAACAAAGTAGCTATGCTCTGAACAAGGCTTCATGGAGAGTGTCTTGCTGCAAGGATACAGGAAAAGTGAGGGCTTGTTTTGCAAATAAGTGAGGTGTTGTCACACGTTCTCCTTTGGCACTGGACATGTGGTGTCCCTTCAGCCACATGGGCTGAAGGAGAGCCAAAGTAGCCTGCACTGATGGAGACACAAAGAGCAGCTCTTGTGGGGCTCTTTGTGGGAATGCAGCAGGATGGGAGCAGCATCCCCCGCCACTCCCTGAGGCTCAGCAGCGTTTCACTTGCAGAAGGGAGTTGTCTAAGCCCAACGTGTTGCATTGCAGAGCTGGGAGAGGTGAGAGGACAACATCCTCCTTGTGCAGCTGGAAGGAGAGACGTGAACTGGCCAACAGACACTGGGCTCGGCTATCACGTCAGGGCTAACTGCCACGTGATGGTAATAAAGTGATTTTCACATCATATAATACCCTACTGCAAATACATCTTACAAGCACTGCTGGCTCTTGAGTTTGGCAGCCATCTGTTCTTCTGTCTTGTCCTGAAAACACAAGAATTTCCCACATGGACTCTTTCAGAGGTGAAGCTTTTCTTTTTCACAGACTTTTGCAGGAGCTGCATGGCTGACTGGCACTCAGAGTCATCCAGCTGTTGGTGCCAATGTGAGTGCCCATGGGGAGGGTGATGGGGCTGTGACAGCAGTGGGAAGAGGTGGGAATGGTGTGGGAAGCACCACAGTCACAGGAACAAGGCTGGCAGAGGTGTCAGGAGCTGGCCAGCGCTCAGACCATAAATGATGCAGAAAGCAATGTCCAAAGTTGCAGAACAGCCTGAACCCATGGGAGACTGTGGGTCCCCATCTCCTCTGGAAACTGCGTGGGGATCCACACACCCAAAATCTCCAAAACCTGCATCTCGCTCTCCCAGGCTTTACTGACCTTGCCCAGAAATGTTTGTTTTTAAAAATACCTGAACAGAGACTCTGTGTTGATCTTCAGTCAATTCTCTCCATGTTTTGCTGCCCTGACTCCTCATCTCTAGCCTGAGTCTCGCTTCCTTCGTCACCTATCCTCCACAGGCCCTGAAAACACATCACCCTGTATCTTTACAGCTGTGCTTTATATATTTAAAGATGATTATCATGTCCTCTCCCCCACACTTCTCTCCCGTCCAGACTAAACAAGCACAGTTCATTCTCTGGAGCGTGCAACAACAATAAGTTTGTTGGATGAATACTCAATTTGTTTAGTGCAGTGGTTCTAATCACTCAAGTAATGCCAAAGATAACAAACCTTCAGCAAATTTCTCTTCAAATCTTTAGTTTTATCAACTGTTTTGACAGCTAGATTATAGTTTTTATGCAAAGGGTTAGAATGAAAGCAATTGCTTTCTAGTTTTTCTGTATAAAGGTTTGAATTACGACTTTTACATTAGGCAATGCAATTAAATGCATTCTAGAACTGTCATGAAATATTAAACTTGGGGTTATAAAAAGTATTATTTTAATGATTCGTAGTATCTTTTAACAGGAATTAGCTGAAACAATATTTCTTAAACTATATAAAAATATGTATCAGTAATTGCTCATTTCCACTTGTTTTACTGTTTACTCTGGTTGTGCCAGCCAAAATGGTAAGTTTATAATCTTCAGGATATTTCTGGTAGTAATGAATTTTATTTTATTTTACCAGCTTTTTTAATGGCGCTTTTAATTAGTCAGGGTTTAATCCTGTTTAGGTTTTCTTTTACACAAATATTTTAAGATGAGGAATTATTACACAATATGTTTGTCTGTATGGAAAATTTATCTTAAATACTCAAAGTGAAGAAAGACTCAAAAAATGTCAGTAGGAATTTATTTTTTTAAAAACATTTATATTGCATGCTGAGCTTCCTTCCAGTTCAGATTTTAGTTTTTGAAAGCTGAACTTATCTTAAGATAAAAGCACAAAAGTTGAAACGTGAAAACACGGGGTGGGGGCCTGAAAAGCTGAGAAGTTTTGAGGCTCAGTTTTAAAGCAAACACGTCACTGTAATGAGAAGTGTCCTGCAAAAACACCCAGCTCTGCACGGGATAGAGAGGGGCAGGTTCAGCCCTGCAATGCTGTGGAGTCCCTGTGGGACCATCTCCCCCCAGTTTGGCTGCTGACAGCTCAGACCCTTGGGAAGTTTGCCTCTTCCCTAGGAAATGTGTACAGACCCACAAATCAAAAGATGTTGAAAACTTTTGGTTTATCTTGTTTTAAAACCAGGGAGTTTTATGTCACTTTTTTCACTCTGTAGCTCTTTAGATAAGTGGATTTTGGTTTTCCTCTATGAAATGCTTACAAACCAAAAGATTTCCTTGGTCCCAGAAATCACAGTGCTGATTTAATCCCACTTGCCAGGCAGTTAAGGGAACAGAAACTGAGAAAAAGGAATCATGCTGTACTTTTTAATTCAGTATTCTGCTAAGAAATTAAATTGTTCATGTCAGGCTTTGAAGCCTGAGACAGTCCAGCAGAAAATCAACAAAATAAATTTACATGGATGTCAAAAGTGATTTTAAAGGACAAATTAAATCCTGAGTTACTATCAAAACAAAAGACTTGCTTCTTGCTCACATGGTGCCATAGCTTATCTGGACGTGATGGTTCTTCCTAAGCCAGCCTGTCTTGTGATCTGGTACAGGATGGGGTAGTATTGACATGGATACAGTTCAACAGATTTTTTGGGGGTTTTTTTGTTTTTTTTTTTTGGTTTTTTGTTTGTTTCTTTGTTTGTTTTTTGTTTGGGGGTTTTTTGGTGTTTTTTTTTGTTTGTTTGTTTGTTTTGTTAGAAGAATGGCTAAGTTGATTTAGGAATTTTTGGCTCTGTTATTATCAGGATTTTTTTTCCCTAGGTCTCTTGAATTATATACCAGAGTCCTTGGAAGCTGATGACAGGGTCTGAAATGCAAGCAGAAAGGAAACTCTCTTTCCCTATGCAAGCCTTTCCCTGTCTCACATCAGGGATCACTCATTTACTGGCAAAATGTTGCTTTGTGTGTTACTGTGGCAGTGTGCAGAGCAGTGCAAGAATGAAGTTTTAAATACATCTAACTCAGGGAGCCCCCTGATAGAAGATCTTATTTGGCACCTAAAAGCCCCACAGGTTTTCAGTATGAAACCGATGCAAATTGATGTTATGCCCTGTACAAATTGCTCCTGTCCTGGGTTGAAATGTCATCTGAGGTCTGACCCTGAGCTCTGACCTGGGCAGCCCAATTTGCCAGCCCATGATGACATTTTCACGTTGATTTGGGAACTGCACAAGAAAAGATGTTTTTGTGATCTGTTGGTGCTGGCTGCCTCTACTCACCAGACTCCAGGGCAATGAGGCCAAGAGAAAACGGATGCAGCAGTCACGGAGGTCTCCAGGTCTGCTCATGAGAGAGCAGCTCTTGAAGCACAAAAAGATACAGGACTCAAATCCAGCCCCAGATGTAAAAGGAAGGTTTCTGGGGATATCAGCCCGGGAGGTGGAAAAGGTTTCTGTTTTCTCCTCATCGTGCATCTCCAGCCTGCGCTGGAGCAGCCTTTGCCTGGAAAACCCTTCATTCCTAGGTGGCAAATGTTCAGTGCCATGTTCTGCTCACAGGGCTTTAATCAGCCAGAGAGCATGGCCAGCCTCTGTTTTCTGAGCCTGCTGTTGATAAATGCTCCGTGAAATGACTTCACCACGCCGTAATTGTTCCTGGAGCAAGCTGGCCCAATGGCTGGCAATTAAACCTTGGGCTGATGGAAACTGTTAACAGGGATTGCTGCTTTGCCCATAACAACTCCAAACTCTTTTTACTTTTTCTATAAAACACGTGGGAGCTTTGTGCCTGGAATATCTGCAGCAATAAAGGGGATATGGTGCTTCGCTTTTGTTTCTAGTGCTAAAACTTGCAAGAAGAAAGAACAACTGAGGTTCAGGATGAGAGCTGGTGTTGGTACTTGGACTGAAGCATGTTCAGTCGTTATCTCTGGGTATGGTACAGCCCTTTGCTGCGACACCAGATTTAGACTCATGATTCTTATATAGTCATCTCAAAGGGAATTACGTGCCTACACCTTGTTGTAAGCCAAGCCTTGTAGGGCTGGCCAACACTGTTCCGTTATAAAATTCAATCTGACACCTGGTTCTGCCATCTGGACTCCCTGGAGTTTGAGAGCATTTCAGTCAAGGTTGGATTATGGTCTCATTCAGGTGTCTCCTGTGCTCAGCCAAGTTTCCCAAAGAAGCCATAATCCTGTGTGAAGGGCTGCTAGGCATCCCTCTGCCCTGGGCTTACCCAGGAAGGACTTCCTGCATGAGATAACCGCACTCTCCTTCTCTGCTCCGTCAGCATCTCTGCTTGGCACCAAGGCTGAGCTGCAGGTGAAAAATGGTGGCACTCATGTTCCCCCAAGGCACTGAAATCCTGTCAGAAACGCTTAACGCCTGCCAGCTCAAGGAGCGTTCCCCTCCGAGCTGTATTTATGGGACGCGTTAGTCACGGGAGCTGCTGGAAATCGCGGAGTCCTGCACGGCCATGGAGCCACGGATTTTCCCGGGGAGGCAGCAGTGCTTCAGGGCTTGACTAATCCCTCACAGACTGGAGCCGGGCAGGGGGGTGGCACTGAAAACATCCCCGTTTACTGCCCATTAGGTATTGCCTGAGCCTCCAGGGCCCTGGGCTGTGCAGCTAAGCTGGGGGCTTGTGCCTTTGTGCTCCCGCTGGCTGTGTCCCAGTGGGACGTGAACTCATCCACAGGGCCTCCGACAGGCTTGCAGCAGCCACAAGAGTTTAGCACAGGCAGGAAAATGCTTCTTTTCATGGATACTGAGGGATAATGCTGTAATTTGTGAGGTCTTTTCAGTTTAAACCTAAGGGTGAAAACGAGTCTACACACTCTTGCGCGCAATGGTCAAAGCAGATCTTAAACAACACCAGTATGGGCAAAATAATATTTTTCCTCGATGACTTCTCAGTGCTTATAGAAAAAGGGGGAGAGTGACTTTTTAAATGGGCAGATTGTGAAGGGACAAGAGGGAACAGTTTTAAACTAAAAGAGGAGAGATTGAGTTTAGAAAGTTCTTGTCTGTGAGGGTGGTGAGGCCTTGGTACAGGCTGCCCAGGGAAGTTGTGCCCACCCCATCGCTGGAAATGTTCAAGACCAGGTTGGACAGGGCTTGGAGCAACCTGGTCTAGTTGAAGATGTCCCTGCCCATCACAGGGGTTTGCAACTGGTTGAACTTTAAATTCCCTTCCAGCCCAAAGCATCCAGGGATTCCCTGATTTCCTCAGTGTTGTCACTGTAACTTACTAGACATGCTGGAGCAGGATCTCACCTGCTTACAACTACTTAATTATGAATCATAAATTGCATAGGGGTACGTGTGATGTTCCTTTAAGTTTGTTTGCTTTTTTCAGGAGCGACTTCCCCTCTCCATTTCAGCCTCATTAGCCGCGACCCACTGAGCCCTGTTCGGTCACAGAATGGACTCGATGAGTTCGGAAGTCTTTTCCAACCTAATTGTCTCTGTGATTCTTTACGGCACTAGGATCTCAGGAGCTGCGGGGATATGCCCGCTGAGGCAGCTCTTCCCGGAGGACGGGCGATCTCCATCCCCTCGCCCTCTTCCCCTCCTCAGGCCGCCATCTTGCCCGCCCCGCCCCGCCGCCGCAGCGGCGCGAGGCCCCCGGCCGCGCTGTCCTCGNCTGCCTCCCATCGCCCCTCAGCGCCCTGTCTCCGCAGCCGCTCCACACACACCTCTGTGCTTCCCCTCAGCCCCTCTAGGCGCATCTCTGTCCTTCCTCTCAGCCGCTGCATTCACATCCCTATCCCTCCCCTCAGCCTGTCCATCCACACCTCTATCCCTTCCCTCAGCCCCTGCAGACCTCTATCCGTACCCTGAGCTTAGCCACTCCATCCCCACAGCAAACGCCTGCGCTATCCTGGGCAGCCCCTCGGTCCCTCCCATCCAGCCCTATCTCTCCCCGCTCCCCTCATGCAGCCACTCTCTCCATCCGCAGCTTCTCCGACAAAAATACCAAAAATCTCGGACTCTCCAGCCCCTTGTCCTGCACCCAGATCTCTGCCAACGCCTCCCTCACGTTCCCTCACGTTCCCAGGCTCCTCTTGGCCCGCGTGTCACCTTGTTCTTCCCCGTTCTTCACTCTATAACCTCAGTTTCTCCACCAGGCCGGCAGGGACCCTTCCTTAGCCCTAGATCTGCCTCATCATGGTTATCCCAAGAGTCACCTCACTCCCACCTATGGTTTCTCTTTTAGACCTCTTATTCCTCCCTCTCACCACTTAGGGATACTGGTATCATCGAAAATTCCTGAATCTTAGGCTAACAAAACACTTCCAGCTTCCTGAGGTTTCCCCCCACATTGCCTTCCCGTGACACCCTGCCTCGTGTTTTCCTTATTTTGGTTTTTGCTTGCCCAGAATAGCTGTCAGAGCCTGTCTTTGATACTGAGATTTGTTTTTTAATCCTGTTTCTCCACCAGATTTGTACGAGCCCGAGCCCTCACCGCCGCCACAGCAGCAGCAGCAGCCTCGCCCCCAGGCCGTGCCCAAGACTCGGAAGCAATTGCAACGGGAAAAAGCCCTCCAGCAGCAAAGCCAGAAGCTGGGGCTGCAGGGAGGAGCAGCCTCTGTCACTCCGGAGCAGCTGCTTTCTGCACCACAAGGCAAACCTTGTCAGCCCCAGCAGCCCGGGCCAGCACCTGGGGATCAGAGGCAAAGGGACAGCCAAGAGCAGCAGGAGGGAGTGACACAGGCAGAGTCTTGTAATGGCAGGGACAGTGCCCAGCCCCGCCCTACAAAGCCCGACAGCCACGTGGAGAGGAAGAAAGTGGAATTGTTAGTAAGTCGGTAAAATCAAGGGGTGGGGTTTGTTGTTCTGTATTGATTTGTTCTTTGGTTGTGGAGTCAACTTTCGTGTGTCTGACAGGAAGCGCTACAAGATCAAATAATTCCATTTTCTACGGGGCAGCATCTGTGTGGAGAAGCAGCACATGGCTTCTCTCAAATTCTAAACTCAGAAGGATCCAGGAGGTTCTGTTTTGCAGAGATGGGCCTTGAGAGGCTGCAGCTGGTGGTTGTGCTGCCTGTGATTTCCCTACCCAGCTCCAGGCTGGGATCATCTGCCTGCACTCCCTGCACCAGGGTAGCAGCACTTTGAGAGCTCAAATTCCTCCTGTGGGTGCAGCTCACCAGTACGACTGGCTGTTCATCTCATTTTTGTGGTGGGAAGAACACAGAGACTGTTTGTCTGGGGAGCAAACAGCTGGAGCTTTGCTGAGAATTTTTTCACTGGTGAAAGCAAATGACATTTAGCTGCAACAGTCACCTCCTGAATCTGCTGGATTCTTCTCAGCCTGGATGCTTGAATTTAAATCTTACTAAAAATATTTCTGTATGTGAGGTTTTAGGAATAGGGTGATGAGGACAAATCTGAAGAGATGTGCAGAAATGTTTGTTAGTAGCTGAGTTATTTGGGTATTATTAAGTTCAGGCTCCTTGAGTGAGGGCATGAAGAACATAGTGGGGTGGAAAGCAGCCAACAGTTCTTTGTTTCTCCTAAATCCTGCCACAGGTTGTGCCCCTTCACTGAGACCTGGCCTTCCATCCTTTGGGTTGGTTGTATCTCTTAGGAGGTGGAATTGATGCCAGTCTTTCACTGGTGGCAAAAGCAAATTCTTATTCTTCCTTGCTGCTTGTTTTCATTATAACTTGTACAAACCTTTCATTTGTATCCATTTAATTATTTGGGAGCTGTACTGTAAAGCAGACTTGTGAAAGAATCTGTTTTATGGAAAAAAACATTTCCAAAAAAGAGGCTATGTTGGCAGACTGAGCAGATGGTGACAGCAGCCAGTGGTAGCAGCCAGTAAGAAACTTGAAACTGCTTCTACCTGATAGGGAAGCACATCCTTTACATGAAAAATTCTGAAAAAGTGCTCCATGCAGCTTGTTTGGTTATGCAGATTTTAGTTCTGATCAGCAGATTTCATCTGGAAATGTTTTATTGGTCTGAATGGCTTCTTGCAGATGATTCCTCTTTCCTCAGAACCAAAACCTGTTTGTTGCTCCTTTGACTTTTTTAAGAGTTTGCTCCAGAGTATATGATGGTGAATATTTGTGTTACAATATGGGCAGCAGGGAGAAAAATGAACTTTCTATTCATTTTGCTGTTCTTGTCAATGGGCAGGCAGGAGAAATCCCGATGGGAAATCCTCCAGCAGGAGCAGCGGCTGATAGAAGAGAAGAATAAACGCAAGAAGGCACTCCTGGCCAGAGCCATTGCTGAGAGGTGGGGCTGAGCCTGGGCAAGGGCTTGCTCTTCATCTGCAGCCAGTTTCATATCTTGAATTAAATTTCACTTTTTCCTCTTCTCTGTGCTCTGTGAGCAGCTGTGGTGGACATTTCCCTTGGATGACAAGTGCTGGCTAAGAAGTTGTGACCAAGCTTTTCACTCTTCCAAGCTGCAGCTCTGTGTGCAGATGGAAAAGTTATTACACAACTGGAGGATTAGCTGAAGTCTTTAAATCTGTTAGTGAGGTCATGTTTGGAAGTTGGGGTGCTCAGATGTTGTCCCTGTTCTGGTCCTGATTTGTTTTTGCTGGATGCAAGGGAAGTTTATTTGATTTGTAACCTGTGAGAAGAAGCTATTTCTGTTTTGACTTTTGGGTCATTTAGTGTGTGAAAATCTTGAAAAGAGAAGATGATCAGCTTTAAGAAGGTACTGTTTTACCACTGGGTGACTAGAAATTATAAAATTGCACATATTCTCACAGTTGTTAGCTCTTGCTCTTCAGGGCAGGAGCGTTATGGTAGGTAAAACTGAAGTAGTTTAAGACTCCAGGGAAGTCAAAGTTTGTAGGGAAGGATGTTGGAACAGCTGATAACACTGGATCAAGGGCAGTGGTGTGAAGTTTTCAGGCTTGCAGTGCTCTCCTAGGCATGTGTTATGTTCTGCCCATCAGAGCCCTTGGGTAGCACAGGTGAACAGAGCCTGTACTGTGCTAAAGTCCTGAAAATTTCATTTTCCTTTGCCAGGCAGAGATAAAACACAAGCACCTTTATTCTGAGTCACTGTAGGATATCAAACATGGATGTGGCCACCAGGTTTGGTACTTCCTCTTGGAAACAAAGCCTGAGGAGAGACAAGACATGGAAAGTGACAGCTAAGGGGTTACTTCAAAGTCACTCAAAGGCCTTCCTCAGGCTCCCAGCAATACCACAGGATGTCTGTTTCCCTCCACCTGCATCAGCTGTTCAAATGAGAGATGCTGGCACTGCCAGCAGCACTGCCAGTCTTGCTTTCGGGGATCTGCCTTGGGTGTAAAGCAGTGGCTGAGAAGCATCATTTTGCTGGTGGTAAGGAATGATGGCAAAGTGACATGGTGTGAAAGCTTGTGGAAAGTCACTTGGCTTGCTTGGGAGTGAAATCCATCAAAGCTTGTTGCCCTTAGTAACATTTCATTTTCAGGACTTAGGAATGAATGGCCTAGTTGAAAAAGGTTACACAAGGCTTGATTGAAATCCTTTGTGTTTAATGTAAAACTTTCCATTCACTTCATTGGGATTTGGCTGGGCCTTTTGGGAATAATTTTACAAAATGGAAATCAAGCTTAGGTTAGGTGACTTTTTGGCCCCTACTAACTGGGCTTCTTTGAAAGGGGATATTTGCAGGACTAAAAACTCTTCCCCCCTCACTTCCCCCCCAAGCCATTTCCTGTTTCCTTACACTGAGAACTACTTAGATACAGCAGCTTCTTGTGTGTTTCCACAGTGAAGAAACACAATCCATTTGAGGCACTTTGATTATAGTCATTACATAATTTTGCTGTAGTCCTTTAATAGCAGGCATTTTAGATCCCTGTGGATGCTAAAAAAGATCAAAAGCCCTACACCATAAAGGAGAAACCTCCTGAATAGGTCCTAAAGAGGTTAGTTGCTCTGCAAGTGAAATGGGGCCCAGTATGTCAAAAAGTGAGGCTTGGAAAGGAAATTAAAACAACATAAAAACTCCATCTTCCTTTTGCAGATCCAAAAGAACTCAAGCTGAAACGGTGAAACTGAAGAGGATTCAGAAGGAGCTGCAGGCTCTGGATGACATGGTGTCTGCTGACATCGGGATCCTGAGGAACCGCATCGACCAGGCCAGCCTGGACTACTCCTATGCCCGGTAAGTGGCACTCGGGGAGGAGGGAACAGGGAACAGCCCTGCCTGAGGGGAGGGGAAAATGCTGTTTCCTCTCACTGAAGCACTAATGAAGTCCTGTCACTGTAATAACGTGTAGCTGAAGCGGTCACAGTCTGGGGGGCTTTCAGATCTGGAAGTAAAAGTATGCTTTTTATTTCCTAATTTTTCCCTTGGAATCTGGGAACTGAAGCAGGTTTTCTGACTGGAGACTGCTGTCACAAAACATAGGTCCTGCTTTAGGTGTGCAGTTGTCCATAAGCCTTGCTTTATTGTTTCAAAGTTGTTTATTTCTTCTCAGGGGGAAAGAGGTTTCTCTTGAAAGGTCCTGAAATGAAAATCAGGAAATGTTCAGGGAAATTTGCTTGTTCGTGGCAGCTCTGGTCCTGCTGGAATCAATGGGACCAATTAAGCTTAAAACATATAATCCTGCTGAAGTATTTTTGCAACTAGGACCAAAAATTGAAGAAAGAGGGAAGCTTTTAACCTTTCACAATGTGTCTTTAATCACTCTGGGTGTGATGAGTTCCTTAAAGGCAAAAAATTAATGGGAACACCCCATTAGCTGTGGGTAAACCACAACATCAGTAGATAAACAGGAGCATGTTTGTGCAGCCGGTTCATAAAGCGGAAGCGTTCACTCGCGGTTTTTGGTTCACCATTCAATGTGTTAAATGCTCATTTCTCCTTCTGACTTCTGCCATACCATGACCACAAGCCAATAAAGCTGGTAATTAGTCTTGAAAAAAATAGCAGTGGTAGCTAAAAAAATTAAGATCTCTTTGGTGTAATTATCATTTGAAATGTCTAAGATTAACTGTAGTTAGCGTAGCTGATTGCGTGTGAACCCAGAATTTCATGACCTCAAGAGGAAAAACTTCTCAATGGATTTTAGGTTTCATCTGGTTTCTAAAAACATTAAATGCTCCTGAAGTATTCTTACCCAAGTTTTGTAATAATGTATCTGTTTGAAATGCTTACTGGCCAAAGAGCACAAGCAGCTCTTGACATTAGAAAAGTGGTTTTTAATGACAATAGCAAAAGGAGATGCTAGTAGGACAAGTGGGTAAACTTCAGCAAAATCTTAATGACTTTCATTAATTTAGTAGGTGTTTTCTTGAGGGAGGGATTTGGCAATGTGAGATAGATGCTTCCAGTGTTGTTGTTCTTATGCATTATGAGCCAAAGCCAATTTTAAGTGGAGCCTTTTAAAGTGATTTCTTATTATTTGCCTTTTCTTCTAGGGCTAAAACACAAAGCATTTCAGTGGGTCAAAAAATGCAATATTAAATAGTCCTTAGCACATACCTAGTTAGCAACATTTGACAATTGCTGTGGAATAGAATTTTTGTAAATACATTGTGACTAACAGGTGGGAATTCAGCCCAAAGATTTAGCTGTGCAGATGTTTCCAACATAGCATTAGTTTTGCCACTTCAGATATCTGACCCAGAAAAATCTTGACTTTGTTGAGGGGGAAACATAAGTGGGCATCTTCTGACCACTGCAGACATAGTTTTACAGGTGGGTAAAAGTCATGTGGTTGTTATATAAAAGAAGATATTTGGGAAGGTTTTTCTATGTCTTATTTACTTCTGTTTCACTAAGCAAAAGACCTCTCCTATCTTTCTGTTGCTTTGTTTAAGAAGATACTGGAATCTGGTTTTATAAAAGAGCTGGGTTCTTTATTCAACCACCTTACTAATACTAGTTTTATGAGTGCTCTGTAGTCAGGCTGTAAAAGCCTTTGTGTGTTCCCTTTCCCGATGAGCAAGATTGCATCTATCTTTTAATTAGAATTAATGCACAGGTTCACTGATGTAGTGAAAGATGCATCATTAATGTGGACACCAGCCATTAAAGTGCTAGATATTCCCTGTGTGTGAACTCAGTAAATACTTCGAATTTTCCCTTTTTGCTGTATTTGTCATGGCAGGAAGTGCAAATTGGCAGGAAGTGCAAATTGGCAGGAGGTGAGTGTTGGGATGGATGCTTGCAATAAAATCCTGCATCTGTGTTGATGTCACGTGCTGTGTCAGTCTGTGCTGCCCCTGAATTTCTGAACATGGATATGGGTGGCCAGAAAAGCACATGATCCAAATGTCAACGTGCTCCATCGAGCATCTGTATCTGTGAGGGGGTGTTTGGGTTAGAAAAACACCCAAAAACACCCAACTGCTTTCTGGTGTTTCAGTTCACTGAGTGGGTGTTCATTAGAAGTGTGAAAACAGTGCAATTTCTGGTGGGTTCTTTCTGCTGTCAGTGATGCATCTCTTCAAAGAGGCAGTAAAAATGGGTGTTTGTGATTCAATCTGAGCAAATTAACTCTTGCAATACACAACAGCAGAGCCCCCGGTGTCCAGAGAAGTTTTGATCAATTCACTCTTATTTTCTTCCCTCTTGCTAATGTGGCAACATGTCACGAACAGCTGGCACAATGCATTGCAGAGCACGTTGCATTCCAGGGGGTTTTAAGTACCTGTCCCTGCGTCAGTGTGAGGTGCTGTGAGAATTAACCCTCCAGAAATGCTGATGGTTTTGCAGGAAGCGCTACGACAAGGCTGAGTCCGAGTACGTGGCAGCCAAGCTGGACCTGCAGCACAAGACAGAGATCAAGGAGCACCTCACGGAGCACCTGTGCACCATCATCCAGCAGAACGAGCTCCGCAAGGCCAGGAAGCTGGAGGAGTTAATGCAGCAGCTGGACGTGGAGGCAGATGAGGAAAATCTGGAGCTTGAGATTGAGGTGGAACAGATGCTGCAGCAACAGGAGGCAGAAGCAGGGAGACAATCCAGCCAGGCACACAGCCTGGCAGCCCAGGAGAACCCCGCGCCCAGTGGTGTGGGGCAGGAGAGCCAGCAGGCTGACCATGCTGCTGCTGCTTCTCCTGCAGTTTCTGAACAGTCTCAAAACCCCAGGACCAAATCCCTCTCCAACATGGACAGCCAAACTCAGGCAGTAAATGTGACTTCAGGAAGCTCCCCAGCTTGTTCTGCCACATGACTGCTGGATGCAGATAAGCCAGTGGTTATGGATGAGGTACTCTCTGCAGGCTTGTGGCTGTATGTTGTATCTGGGCTTCAGCAATGCCAGTAATATGCACTTCATCTCTCTTTTTATTGTTTTCAAATTTTAAAGGCTCTTTTCTTTCCACAAGACGCATTTGGGGTTCATCGTCTCTCATCATTCTGGTGTATGTTCATGTTCTACTGCCCAGCTCTTCATGGGCTTTTGTACCTTCCTGAAACAGGACACTTGGAAGTGAACTGTAGGGTTTGTCCAAAGATTTTCAGCTTTTTGATACCCACGGAAGCCTGTTCTGAGCAGTGTGCAAGAGAAACCTACAGGAGAAACCTCAGTCTGCTTCAGAACACGTTCTGACAACTGCAATAGGATGTTTGTCTTCCTTTGTATCCATGAGGGATTAGTTTCCAACGGTTTCTCCTGCTGCCAAACGCTAGTGCTTACATTAATTGCCTTTGTAGAGGTTACTCTTTCCTGATTTAAGGGAAATTTGCATGTTGAGGCAAGCTGCAAAGTCAGTTGTAATACCTCATATTTATCACTTCTGTTCCTTTCAGACAATGCTGAATCATGAAGCTGATAATACGTTGATAACACTATTAGCTATGAAATCACAGCTGCTAAGGTTTAACAAAAATGGTGGGTTACAGTTTAAGACATTGCAGAATGTAGAAGTAGAAACACACAAAGAGAGTGTATAACATTTAAAGATGTTCCATTGCAGAGATTTTCTCTGTTGTAGTTGCCTCAAAGTGCCAATAATTAGCCAATAATTCATTTTGTAATGAATAATCCCCACAGTATGTTGGAAATAAGCTTATTTTTATAGAACATTTAATGCATTTTCTTGCCTGAAGAGCAGATTAGTACCCCAAAGAAGTTCAGCTGATTTGCTCTATTGCTGTTGAAAGGCTTTAAAAAGCTATTCCAGGTGGAGAAAGCCTCAGGAATTAAAAGAGACCATAGGAAAATCTCCCATAGACTGATTGCAGCTGCAAACTCTGCACTCACAGTTAACCTCTTGGTACCAGGGAGGTGTGGGAATGGTTCCTGGAATACCTGACCTGAATGTGTTGGGTCTGAGTTTATGAATGAGTTGCTGAATGGCGCCACCGAGTCTATAAATGGGACAGTGATTGTCTCTATGGCTTGAACAGTGGAAAAACATGTCACTACATTTCAGTTTTATTCTATTAATAAATCAGTGCATCTTGTACGCAGTGTGTTTACTTTCAGTTGTGATATCTGAGACTAATACAGGGATCCAAGCCTGTTTTTCCACAGGAGATGATAAATGGTAGAATCAGATACGTCCTTTGGCAACTTTCCGCTGTGTGAAAATAAAACCTCAAAAAAGGCTGTTCCAAAATATGGAAATGCATGAAGTAAAGACATGGCAGGATACAGCTTGGCAGGAATCTTTTCAACTAACTGGCTCAGGGCAATGGTGGAAAATCTCTCCTGGTGCCATCCATACACGGGAGAAAGTGGGATAAATATGTCTCCTAGAGCAGCCGCTCATAATTTGGGCTAATTGGAGTTAGAATCTAGCTCCAGAGTAGTATTAGAAATACATATGAAGCATTGCTCTGTTGTAGCTGGTACATTGCATTCCCTTATATTTTCCTGGAAAACCTGACCTAAAAGCGGAACATTAGACGGTATTGTGAGAAAATTGTGTCTGACTTCCTTTGCTGTGTCTGCTTTTGCAGGACACCTTGTAGTGACCTGCTGATGGTTTTCAGAATGGAATACCAGTAAGTGCAGCAATAATTTAATTGTACCATTCTCCTTTTCATCCTCTGCAGCTGTCCCCAGTTGTTCCTCAAGAGATTCAAAGGCCTAGAGAATAGGTCTGTTCCTCATTACAGTTGTGTTCAGCTCGTTGGGGACACACAGAAGAGCTTCTGACAAAAGAGTTGAATTGCAAATGGTATTTACAGGAATCACACAGATACCATTTTGCGTATAATTTACGGTTCTCTGGTAGGCTAAAATGTGGTTAGAATATTTTTGCACCTTGTTGTCACAGGTGAGATTATTGTTTGAACTCTGAAAATGGTGTTCCAAAAAATTCCAAGTCCAAAGATTTTTTGACAAATGCTTAAGATTACGAGTTTCCTAAAAGGGAATAAGTTTATATGCAACAAAACTGTTTAAAGGCTGAAACATTCTTGTGTATCATTCTGATAGTGCTGGTGCTGTTTCTGCCTGAGAGGGAAGATGCTGTTAAAATCAACAGTTTCTGTTCTCTTACAAGTCCCTTGTTGAAGTTCTGGCCAGTTCTCTTTGTCTTTAACTTCTGAGCCTGTGAAGTGGACTGGCTGGAAGCCACGTGGAACAGCTGTATGGAATAACAATAGCAGCCCAGCATCAGGCTGCTCTTGCTGGACAGGGAGCTGAAGAGTTAATTTGTTTGATCTCAGCTGTGAAGCCTTTCTCTGACGTGTGATATAAACCACTACCATGGTGTCAGTTCCACTTTGGAAGTTCACAAATGTTTTGATGGGTGCCAGTGTGCTGGTTTAAAATTCCCCCTGTGCCGGAGCCAAGGAGTCCAGTCCTAATTGTAACAACATGTGTGCTGGTCAGAAATGCCAGGAGGTGATTTTGGTGCAACAAAAGGCTTGGGGTTTTTTTTTCTTGTTTCTCCTTGAAGGAAGGAGAACTGTTGGAATTGAGGCTCTTCAAGCAAATCCATTTCTACCTTCGTAGTATCTGATGTTACAATGTTTGTCCTGCTGCCCCAGGTGTGCACTAAGGCCAGGTGTGCTGTCCACTTTTGTATCTCTTCAAAAAACCAGAAAAATTGAAAGCTCAGCACAGCTCAGGAATGAGTGGGCAGATTTTTAGTGAGGGCCTCTTGCATAGGTAGAGCTAAAAGTCTGAGTGTGAAGTGGGCTGGGGTTGAACACCCACGATAGGGAAAATGGAGACGTGTGATGTCTGACAGTAACACTGCAGGGCTTGGCACAGGAGACTCTCCTCTAGCAACGTGGCCATTTCTATGTTGGATCACCACGTTACCATTATGGGAAGAACTGGAAGACACCAATGTACACCACTAAGAATGTTACAAAGCACAGTATAATTATCCGTGTTGCATTTTGGCCAGGATGTCAGGATTAGCACTCCCTCCTCTGTCAAGAAATGTTTAAATGAGCACAGATGGTCATGACTCAGCCTGGGATTCCCATGGATGTGTAGAGCATGGTGTAAAACACTTGGACAACCCCCAATCTGATTGTACATCCAGCCAGATGAAGCTGGGCTCTCAAGAGGTTTGAGCGTAGGGGAGCTTTCTGGGGAGGGACTCTGGTTCTCCATCAGCCATTTTTCTTCCTAATACCTTCTGTGATGCAGTGGAGTCTTTCCTTTGGGCCTGGATCCCATCTGAACTGAATGAGGAAAAGCTAGTAAGAGAGAAATGTAGAGACTGGCCTAGTGGTTGGTGGTACTGTGTTTCCTGATCAGCTGCATTAGGAACATGCTAGAGAGGAATGCTCACAGCAGCTTAACGTCTAGGGAAGTTCTGGAGCCCAAGAAAGGGGCAGAGCACTGTAGAATTCCTTCCTTTGCTGGGATTCTGTGTAGTCTGTATTTTCTGCTTAGGACAGTAGGACCTCAACTGTTCCTAACTCCCTTCTGTCTAGGTTCAAGTTTGGATTAAACACCCACACCTGAGGCCTGGAACTTCACCAGATGCACCTTATGTGGGATCTTGGAACATCTGCATGTCCTGGACTGAGCCTGGTACTTCAGTGGGGTTCTGTGTAACAGTGTGTTGGGTATCTGTGCTCCTCTCCTGCACATGCCATAGCTGTGTATAAGGGTTCATGCAGTTGCTGAGAGATAGCTAACATTTTTTGAAGGACTGATCCATCCCAGAAATCGTGTGCTCAGCACTTCAGTGTTATATCACGATCCCTTTCCTAATTCCATGGATATCAGCAGGTGTGGTGTGTGATGGACAAAGGGTTTTGCCAGTGGCAGTGAAAACAGGGTGTAGAGATGTGGGCTGGTGTTATAGAAACCACATGCTTGTTAAGTGCCCTACATAGGCTGGTCTGCATGGTCCCATTAAAGCAAGTGCTGGCTCCTTTGATGGGGCACGAGGCTGGTTTCCTTCATGGCTTCCCTGATTTATGTCCCAGCAGAGAACTCGGACGTCAGCGGGGAAGGACCAAGTAACAAGAGAAGCGAGCCAAGCCTCACCCCCTCGGCATGATAGGACATCAGATCCTTCAAATCCTTGCCTTTGGCAGCCTGTTAGTTACAGGGTTTAAATCATGCCTTTTAAGGCTCAGGTAGAGACACTCAAAAGCCTGGGCCTTTCTGAATTAGGGCCTGGATTGTGTAGTTAGGGTCATTTTCTCAATTAGCTAAACATAAATCAGTCTAATGAGGCACTTGGGAGCACTGGGCAGGTTTAGTACCTTGTCTCTCCTGCCTCTGTCCTTAACACTCCCACCTGCTTGTTTGGCTGATCAGCCAGTGATTTTATTTTTCCACGCTGCCAGTACTGAGCAGTGGATTTTGATGTCTGAACTGGTTTTCACACCTGGCCTTGAGTGCAAGAGGAGAGAACTGGGAGAAATTGCTCTTGGGCAAGAAGGTAAAACACCTTTTAGGAGTGGCAGGGATTCAAGAGTCTCAGCACTCCAAGCCACACCATCCTTCAGGGGCTGGGAATGGTGTCCTATTGAATAGGCAGTGCTGGGTGGTGGCATGAGTGCAGAAAGTCCAGCAGCAGCAGGGATGTGATATCTGAGACTGGAAGGCACTTGTTGGGGCTGCAGCTCTAGAGTTGGGTAATAGAACATGACTCCTTTTCCAGGAGCCTTTTCCTTGGTCCACCAGGTAAGGACTGTGCTGTTTTCTGGAGACTGATGGAAATTTGGGATGGGATAGGTTGCCCTGTACCCAGTTCAGCCCAGTGCTCTGGTGGAGCCTTGGGATCCATTTCTGCAGGCAGCAAGAGAAAAGCTTGGAGGTTCCTCAGAGCAAAGAATGAAATCCTGAGAGATGAAAGAACCCATTGCATGATTTGTGATGCCATTGGAGTGGCTAAAAATTGCCCCAATGGAAAGTAGCAGTGTTGGGGATATCCTTTCAGTCTCTTACATGGTTTAGAACTGGGGAGGATGTGGCAGAATGAAGGAACTTCACCCAGACCATGCATGGGCTGAAGCCCTGGCCCTCCCTCTGTCAGCTTTCAAGGGCTGGAGCTGAGTAAGACAAAAACACCCCAACACCAAAAAAAAAAAAAAATGCTTTGTGGGTAATAAAAGTGAAACATGAGTCATAAATAAATCCCTGAGTGATGGGCCTTTTAGCTTCCACACACAATGTTTCTTTAGCAGTTGGTAAGGGCTGGTGATGTATCTGAACATGATCAACTGATGTGATCCTTGTGATCTTCTCGTGTTCGTGTTACCAGGGCTGAATCTCACCCTTCAAATGACTGTATGACATTTTTCTCTGCAGTAGTTGGTCTTTGTTCTGGTTTGCTGGTGTTTCCTGATTATGCAGGGCCAAACTGAGCCCCAAATCTCAGCCTGGGAAGGCATTGCTCTGAACTTGCTGTGGCTTGGGAGCCCTCAGATACTCTGATGGGTTTGTAATGGAACAGCTGCAGACAAGGACACACAGCAAGAGCAGCTCTAAATGCACAATTGCTGACCTTATGTTGCTCCTGCATTAGTCCCTAACTGTCCTGAAGGAGACCCCACTGAGTTATTTCACCTCCACAGCTGGGAGGTGGATAGGTTGCACCTCCCACTCCTCCTTCATGGGGCCAGTAAAGGAGGAGTAGAGCAAAGGACAGGGCCACTCCATGAACTACAAGCTTAGCAATGGTGCCTGGCTGGTGATGGATACCGAGTGAGGCTGTGGCTGCTCTGCAGTCCGAAGTCCAGCAACAACAAAAATAGGAGCCCTTCAGCTGCCTACCATGTAGCTAAAGGGCAACTGACCTCCTTGGCCATTGCCTGCACGTGGACCACTGTATCCCCAGGAGAACTGAAGGCATGGAGAGCTCTGGGAGTCATTCCTAGGCAGCAGGTGCCAGCAGCTCCTGCTGCTGTGACTCTTTCACAGGTAGGAGCCGGGTATCCTGCAGATGGTGTCTCAGCAAGCCATGTTACTTTGCTCCCTTCCTTTTTCCATGTGGGAGGAAATGCCACTGCCCTAGGAGGTCATGAGCCATCAGCCCATCAAGGATACCTCACTAGAAGTGTTTGTTGACTCTGTTTAAGAGTCACAAAGTGGCTGTCCCTTGGATTGTTAGCTTGGGCAACAAACTCCTGGCAGAGCCATGCTGTGAGGCCCTGCCAAAATCTCTACTGAGTACACTCACTTGGGCACATGAGCTAGGTACAGCTCTGCCTTTGCAGGCTTAAGTCACTTTACCCATTCCCGTGTAGACAGACGCTGTCCCTGTCCCAAGGAGGGGTTATTTTGGAACCCAGGGCACAGGGAATGTTTCTCTCTCTGTTCTGACAAGCCCTGGTTCTCCTGAGAGCACTGCCTTTAACCTCCATCCATGGAGAGGACTTCCCAGGCTTTGGGATGAGGTGGAATCTGTGAGTGTATAGAATAGATGGTAGTGTAGTTATACAGGGTAAAAAATTTAGACTTTTAGGTTTTTAAAATGGGGGTAGATGGAGGACAAAATGGAGGATTTTGGGTGTTGTCTGATCTTCTTCATCTACGCCATTTTCTGCAGTGTTGGCACTGGGTGATTGGCTGGGGAAAGTCACAGTGCAGGTGTTGTGTGTTAGACAGCTAGTTATTGGTAGAAAAGTAGAACTAAAGCACATTTTTTAGAGTTAATTGGACAAGATGGCTTTAAAAGACCTTGAAACTGCACATCTTGTGACCTTTTTGCTGTGTTCCTCACCACGCTAAGCCTGGTGCAGGTGGTGTGGAGAATTTTTGATAAGAAATAAACAGCAACCTGAAGACTGAAAAGGATCCCGTTCATCTCTCAATTCTAGCACAGAACTTTTATTAGGGGTCTCCCCACTCAGGAGGCCCCCAAAGAGGCCTTTCACAGGGTTAATCCAATTCAGACATAATTTTCTTCAAAGTTTCCCAGTTTGCATCTGGAGTAGGTTTCTGAGCATCACCCCAAACCCACATCACGTCCCAAATAGTTCTGTAGCTGTTTAGGTGATGACTCTGGTTGCTGATGGTGCATTTTTCATTGTCTGTGGTGCTGATGGTCTCCCAGAGGTTGTGTCTCTGGCTTGGCTGTCATGTGAGCTGCAGCTGCTCCCATGTTTTGGTGGTTTGCTTCATGGAGAAGATGATGCTCTTTGGCGTGAGGATGTGCTCATGGAGAACCAGGTCCATTCCAGGGTTTTCCTAACGTGCTTCTCTGAGCCTCCAAGAAGAACATCCTGCAGCTGTTTTAAAAAGTCATGCCTCATTCTCTGCAGGATTTTCTTCTTGCTTCCAGATCTCTTTTCCCCCCATCTGCTAAAATGCCAGTTGTTTTCTTTTCTTCATTCCTCAAATCAAAATATTTAGCAGTGGACTTTTCTCCATGACATCCCACTGCATCCCTTAACTACTGTGGAGTGTTCATCAGTCTCACTGACATTAACCAGTTCTGCAGGAAAACAGCACTGCCAAGCAGGCAGGCTCCACTCCTGGACAGTATCTGGTACTGTCAGTGACAGTCCCCCTGTGAGTCTCTCAGGGATCATGCTTTTGCTGGCAGAGCTTGAGAAGCTGTTGGAAAATACTTTCCTTGGCCTGGCAAGTTGCACTTGGGCCCTCATGGTGCTCCTTCTGGCCTCAACATTAACAAAGCTCTATCTGCTTTTCAGAGAAGGGAGTCACTATTTGCTTTTCAAGGACAAGTCAGTCTCTTCTGCCCCAGCTGCCTGCCACACTGGGAACTTTCATTACTTGCACCCTTCCAAGCCACTAGTTTTCTTTTCTCCTTCTGTCTTTCGAACAGTTTTCCTTTCTACTTCCAGCAGCTGCCAAGAAACTCCATGGACCCATCTGTCCTCCAGGCCAGGCAAACAACCAGGGCTCCCCAGAGCCACCAGGCTGAGAAGAAGGTGGGTGAGCACAGAGTGGTACAGAAAATGCTTTAATTCATAGAACTAAAGCTCAGCAGGATTAAACTCACAGCCAGTTTTAGAAGCCCACATCCCTGCTGTTCTTCCCATTTCTCCCAGGCTTTGGGGGTATCCATGTTCACCATTACACCCTGAACACTTGCACTCAGAAATCATTGCTTTCACCTACCATGTCTGTAACCCCAGAGGTGGCTGGTTTGAGTTGGTCACCTCTGGGGAGGTGACAAAGGATAACGCAGCTGGGCATTCCTGGGGAGAGCCAGAAGGAGACTTCCTGGTGGAGGTGAGGCCTGGGGAAGGCATTTGGGATGGCTGCTATCCTCAAACACATCAAAGGTGCAAATGGCTTTTATCAAGATGCAGTAAAACTAATCCAAAGCCCACTTTAATGTATTTGCCACGCATTTGAAAGGGAACGGCTTTCAGAAATGCTTTCGAGAGTTTTAAAAATTCTTCTGGACCTGTGTCTTAGAGCTCTTTCCACTCTGGAAACCTGATGCTTTTGTTTCTGGGATCCCAGATGTTCTGGATTCATGACTAAGGGAAAACTGAGAACTAAAACTATTTCTAAACCTCTTCTGAAATATGGGCACAAATAGTTTGGCTTTTTTTCCTAGCTCTAAACCCCTGTTAAACTCGGGTGGTTTTTTTTTAAAACCCAGGCCATGCTTACAGTAAATACCATCTCCTCAGTCAGCAAGAGCGACATCTTCCCATTCAGTTGTCAAACACCCCTCATTTCCACCTCACTAAGCCTGCAAGACACTGGCCTTTTGACCTGCTGGGGTGCTTGCCCCTAGTCTGGAGCTTTAGGCCAGTCCTGTTCTGCTGGAAGAAATCGACCTTTAGTGTTTAAAACAGGAGCAAATCCTTGGCAAGATCAGAGGAACTGTAGTCTTTCTCATTTTCTTTCTTTCTTTTTTTTTTTCTTTTCTTTTTTTTCCCTGCAGGAGAGTTTAAACATCGCTGCTTTCATTTGGAAAGGGCGAGTGACTTTCCCATGCCGTAATACCCAGCAAGTGTTGAGAGAATGTGGTTACATAAAACCATATTTTTAATACAACCGACAGACTGTCTTGAGAGCTAAGTGTTTTTTGACAGTTTTTATGCACCTGTTAATTCAAAGCTCTTAACATGTGCCAGTTAAAAAGAGCCAGGCACTAAAACATTCACCCTGTGGACGGCCAGGGCTCAGCTGCACACCAGAGCACAGGGAATCCATGCAAGGTAGAAACTTGGCTTCCCTCACAGCACCAACTGGTACAGAGCTAATTCAACTCAGAGCTTTTGTTTCCAGTCCTGCTTGGCCTCGTAGATTCCTGCTTCTGCTTTGGACCTGAAGAACAGCTGACATTTCTTTGGGTTTCTTCTGTTTGTTTTTCTCACCTATGTCAGAAAGAAAAGATGCTAAACTTCCAGTCAGGGCCACGTCCTTAAAAGACAATATTGACAATACTTCTCCAGGCTCCTCTGCTAAAATTGTGCCTCCTTGTTTTCATGAGAGTGGGGTTGCTTTTGGTGATCAGGTACAGCCTAGATGGAAACCTGCTCCACTGTCCTCCAGTGTGTCTGCTCAGCTATCATCTCCACGCCACTCCTTGCTCAGGTGGTCTCTTCAGACAGAAAGGAAGTTCTCCTCCTCCTCTTGTCTAATATTTCCCTTCTTCTTCACCCCTTCAATATTACAAACTTTCAATGTAGAGATTTTCTCAGGGTCATTTTAAACCCCTCACAGCCAGGTCTTCCCTCTTCCTTCTGGGACTTTCTCCCCACATCACAACTCTCCAGTTTTAGGGTTAGGTTTTAGGGTTAGGGTTATGATTAGGTCTGGCTCTGCACTCTGTGGATCACCCGATGGCCTCACCCCTGTGCAGAAAAGCTTGAAAACTCAACACCATCTGACATAAAGCCTCAAAAAAGCCCAGAAGGCAGATAAAAACAAGAAAGCCTGAGAATTTTAAATACTTGCAGATGCTGACAGAGTCATTTCTGTGGTAGAAATGACCAGCTAGCCCTAAAATGAGTGGCCACTCATTTTTTGTGCCAGTGACTGTGCATTGGGGATGTGTTTCTGTGTAAGGAAGGGTTAGCATGCCACTGCCACTCTCCTTCTGTGGAGATTTAGTCAAGCTTAATCAAGCCTTCAGCTGATAATTGCACTGCCTTGAAGAGATGGGGCTGTGGCAGCTCTAAACCTTTCCTTTATCTCAAGGCCAAGAGGCATGAGGAGAGTCTCTGGTGTTAAGCCCAAAGCTTAACAAAGCAAACATCAATATTCCTTCTTGCATCTCCGCTAAGTTCCCTACAGGCTGCATTTACAGATCTGGCTCATGGTGAATAACCTGTCAGAGCAGTATTGCTGTCCCTGAGTGCTGCAGGTGAGCTTGAACTGACAGGAGGGTTCTTTGAGCAGGAAACATGAGGTGGGGGCTTGTCAGGACAATAGGTGGGGCTAGGATTCCACCTGAATAACACTCAGGCTGGTTTTTGCAAAATCACCTGGTGGGACAAATTGCTCCACGTCAGGTGTGTGCACACTGTTCTTTGAGTTGAATTAGCTAGAACATGGTAAATAGTGGGTTTACTGGCTTTACATTTTACACTGACTGCAGGAAGACATATTATACCTCATCTGGCAAAAATCCTTTGGACCACAGTTACCCTGTGACAATTCAGAGGATAAATTGAACCAGGCAGAGTGCTATACACTCCGTCAGTGTTTTGCTGCATGGGATTACAACAGTTTTAATCATGTCCTGGGTACCCTCAAACAAAATTTTCTGTTTCAGTACTGCCCAGCTCTGCTGGTATGTGTTATGCTTATGATGTTTCCTTGAAAAACGTGACTCTACTCTGCTGAAAGGTTGCATTACTGTTATTTCTTACTCTGCTCCTTCAGCAGCTGCTGTGCATGGAGTTGAACTGTAGCCTGTGTCTTTTCAAGGTGTACCTTCCAAGCAAGATTAAGGTGTAGCTGGGGTGATCTCCTATTCTGGAATGACAGAACTGGAAAGGATCTCAACACGTCCTCTAACTCATAGCCACAACCAAGTCCACCCTGTGTGTCCTGACTGGTAATTGTCTGACAGTTCCTGCCTCCTGCAGTGATGGAGAATCTGTCTCTCAGCAGTGGAAGCTGAGTGGAGCCCAAGGTCTAACTGGAAACCCCACTGCTACACTTGAACCTGGGTCTTCTTGCCCCATGAACTGTGTTTGAGGAGAATGGTTTTTCTCTTCACTTTAAAGCACGTGCACAGCAGGCTCTGCAGTGAGGCAGGGAGTGAAGCATTCGTGGTGGGAAGCATCCCAAACTCGCTCAGATCTGTTGAGATTCCAACAGCCACCGAGCCATGTGTGACTCATCTTTGTGCTTGTGCGTCAGCTCGTGGAGAGATCTTCAGGGCAAGCAAGACTCTGGTTCCCTGCAAGCTCACACAGAGAACAGCACCGGGCTCCTGGTGCTTTGTCCTCACGAGGGGACAGGGCTGTGATGCAAGATAAGTTCATAAGAAAAGTATGGTGGTTGTTTACTGCTCTGAAACATGCTCCGTTTTCAGCTACAGGAAAATTATAAAAGTCATAATCCTTGCTGAGAGCTGAGCTACTTTTCCAAACAGACTCCCATTTCCATCTGATTTAAATTTGACAGAACTGCTCATGTCCCAAAGCTGAATGATTTTATCACCCCTTCACCAGCCCCAGCATACGATGACAGGTTTTTTTGATTGAACCAGAGAATAACTTTGCTGAGAGATCTCCCAGTTTTCATCCATCTGAGGAGCCCTGATGTTTCCTTAGAATCCCTTTGCCCTTTTGCTGCAAAGATGGGTTGTCCTGAGGGCAGAACAGCTCTCTAGGGATTGAGTACAAAGGGAGGCTTCAGCAGAGCCTCCAGATCAAGCTTGAAGGTAGGAGCTTCTTTCCTTAAACTCAAAGGATATGTGTAATTTTTCGTTTTTTTTGAAAGTGTGTATTAACTCCAGTCAGCTGGAAGAACTGCTCATGGGGCAAAATGTGCAAACCTGAGTTAGGATGCTAGAAGTTAATTGCATTGCTTAAAAATGTACAGAGTGAAATCTATGGGGCCTTTCCTTTGGCATGCTCTTTCTTCTTTAGAGAACTTCCTGAAAACCCCTTCCTTGGATTGGTAACTGTGTGCTGTCTTGGAGCCAAAAAGTGTTTGGCAGAAAGGTAAATCCAAAGTATTAGCTAGCAGCAAAGCACTCGAATGCTGCTGCAGGTCTCCAGATTAATTTCCAGGACAGATGCAATAGCTGATCTCTCCTGGACAAAGATTTTCCTTTGCATAGCCACGTGCAGCAGTGTAAGCAGCAGTTTCCACTGATATTTCTGCCCAAGAACAGATCTGTTGCAGACTTCACATCCCCTTGATTAAAGTATCCCTGAGTCCAAACTGGACAGCTTGGTTCCCTGGAACATCAGAGCTTGGCTGGTCCTGAGGATCCTGGGCTGGAACTTCTCCCTGTCAGCCATAGAGGGAGCTGTGATGAGAGGCTGGGATGTGGAAGGAACTTCAGCACGACAGGAATTGCTCTGTTTGGAAGGGAATTGTGCAGCCCTTACTGCGGGGAGAGCCAGGCTGATCTGCTCCTTAGGGTTTCTGGCCAGCGTGTTCTGGGCTGAATGACGGCGACCTGGGTGGATAAAGGATGCTTTGTGCCATGGTCAGATTCAGATACCTGAGGGAGGGGAGCAAGGAATGAAGCAATTCTGTTTGTTTTGAACCAAAACAGTCCCCAAGAAAAGAAAAAAAAAAAAAAATATATATATAAAATAAACGAGAAATACTGAGTCAAGTTAGGACATGGTGTTTGATCCGAAACACAATGTTCCATTTTAGAGTTGAATTTCATTTTTTTCCTAAAGTCGGGTTTTTCAATAAAACCTCCAAAAGGCTCATTTCAGAAACACCTACATGAAGTCAACCCCTTTGCTTTGAAAACACTTTGGAATGAAATGTTTTGAAGTTTAAAAAAGAGCCTCCTGTATTAGGCTTGTTGGTTTTGTTTGGTTTTTTGGAAAAGAGTGCTTGTCAAATTCAGCCCAACTTCGTGAGTGGTTTATATCCCTCCAAAGTTAAACTCTGGTCAAAATTACTGTTTGCTGCACAAATTCACCCACTGTATCTGTGGATCTGCCGAGGGCAAAACGGAGCCTGTGATTCCACCCGGCGCTGTTGGAACCAGGGAGGAGAACCCAGGGTGTTTGCACAAAGGAGAGGATTCAGCTCTCAGCAATCAAGCCCCAGGTCTTGCTTCCTTTCCAAGGGCATCTGGAGTCTCCTGGCTCCATGTGGCCAAAATTCCCATTGTCTCCGTGAGGAGTTAAAACATGAAATGAAGAAAACACCAGATGAAGAAAGGAGGCGAGCACAGGAAGAAATGGCCTCGACCCATCTTATTTATTTATCTGCTTCCAAGAAAAAAAAATACGAGCGTGAGACATGGAAGTTTCTTTTCAGGCACTTTCTAATGACTTGGATGATCCAGTGAAACAAATGAAAGCAGCCAGGAGAGTGCTCTGCTCCAAAAGGGCAGGGAAATATTTGCCAATGCAGCAGCTCTGCAAATGTGTGAGGCTGTTAAGCTCCTAATCCCATGTCTTATTTTTATGAATTTTCACACTAGTAGGATATAATGAACGTTGAACCCAAAGACATTAATTACTCGGGTCCTTTTTTTGAGAGGAATTTCGATGGAGTGTAACGTTTTAAATTACAAGGTGTGAAATAAACTCTACAAAACTTACAGCTTTAGTGGAGGAACTCCAAAATCAAATAAAAATGCAAAACCGCTGATGAAGTCCAATTTACTGTAAAATGCCCTGGATCATGGTGTTCCAGTAATTTTTTTTTTCCCTACATACTTTGGTTAAAATAATTTATATCCGCTGCAGTGTTTATGTACCTTAAGCTTTATTTATTAAAGGATATGTATATTTCAAGCCCAGTTTTAATGAGACATGCTGAAATCTGTAAGGTACAGTGCAACTTTTGTTCTAATCAGCACTAAATCTCTTCTCTTTACTTTTTCTGTGTTGAAAATATTCATGTTGGATGGAAAGGGCCGTGTGTGTATATAAATTTCAGAAACATATAAATATATATGTAAAGTAATAAGCAAAAATTTTTTTTTCCTATCATCAGGGCAAATACTCCATCATTGTTCAGTCTGAGCACTTAAAATCACGGATGGATTTTATCCTTGTTCTTAGAACGGGACAGTTACTTCTTTTTTTAGGCAAATTATGTATTTGCCAAAGATTGTGCTTTAGGTTGGCTGAAAATGTTTGAGAATTCACATCAGGTTGACGAACTGTTTTGGCAAAGGAAGAAAAAGAAGTCCAAGGGTTTTGGCTTTGTTTTCTAATGAAAAGTTTTGAGATTTCATTTTGAACCAACACCCTTAAACTAATGTTAGCATGAACTAAAAAAAACTTGGGAAACCGAGAAACTTCTTAAAATTCTGAATTAAATAGGACCTTAGATATATTCCTTGGGGGAGTTGATTTGAAAGTTTCATCTTGTGTTTTTGTTCTTGCAAGGAAACAGAAAATATTTTTGGTTAAATAAATGAATTTGGAAAATGTAATGTTTATGGCCGTTTCAGTGTAGCATTAGCAGTAAGTTTGAAAAGTATATTCAGTTTAAGGAACTTAATCAAACTTGAGCCATATTTTCAAGACATTGTAGAAAGCCTGTCTTTCATTGACACATCAGGATGAGATAAAAGGTATTTAACTGCTTAACCTTTACTGATAGCTCTCAAATACATCAAGCAGGTCATGCAAGTGTCCCATGTAGTCCCTAAACCACTACTGAACGTGGTACAATGGTTCCTAAATCCCTTTAAAGGTAGTAAATGGTACCATGGGCAGGAAAGTGACTCTCTTTCCATAAAAAGCAGCCTTTGATGGAAAGGAAAAAGTCCATTTTGCCAATTTTTGTTTCGATTTCATAAAAGAAGGAAATAGAAAAATCTTTAAAGATTCCTGCCACAAAGAGGGCAAAACCTCTTCTATTTTAAGACATGTGGCAAATGGAAGACTTCTGGTAAAAACCAACTTTGTTCAACTTTTGGCCAAATATGTGTGTTTCAGAGGCAATCTGTAAAATACAGAACGTTTCAGGTTTGATGAGCTTGATTTCCTCACCATGCTTCCCTCTGCACAGAGAACCACCTAATTTTCTGATGAACCTGGAGGCACAAGTTCTCAGCAAAGCAAAGTGAAATCTGGGAGCAGAGGGGGAGGCTTCACTCTGTCTGTTCCATGGAAAATGTTTGCTTTAGAAATGAATGCGTTCCTCAGAAGCGAACCCCGAAGCCCAGAAATGGCTGCCCAAGGAATTTAAAGGGAGAAACGCTGGGAATCAGGGAGCAGAGTAATAAAGTACAGGTTTGTTCTGTAACAAATTCCAGCACTTGCGAGACTCTTTTAGACATATGGAAGTCCATTTAGGAGGAAAATTGGTTGCAGCCGCTGACTCAGAACCTGTTGGAATCAGTGGAAACATTTCCATTGTCTTCTGTCCTGAAGAAATGGTGTTTCTGTCCTTCCTTCCATCCCCAGCCTGTGCTCACTCTCTGGGCCATATGGATTTCATCTCCCTCAAAGACATGTAAGAGAAGAGGGTTTGGCTGTTTAACAGCACGATGGAGCTGTGTGGACAGGAATGGCTGATTTCTACTTGATTTGCTACAAATCAGGTAACCAGCACCTTCGGAGGAGTCACCTGGGTGCATCTGGCTCTCGTATCCCAGAGCTGAATGTGGCTTTAATCACATCAGCACCTTAATTGTGCCCCTCAAGATGAGCTCAGAGGAGTGAGGGTCTGTCTTTCTGCAATCATCTGATTCCTGGATTCTGACCATAATTGCCAGGCTATCCCTGGGAAGGAGCACTGGGTAATTGCTTATCTGGATAGTGCCCCCCTTCAGCTACTTCAGACTTGCCTAGAGTTAAACCCAAAGCTGCCTGCAGGGAATGAGTGAACCAAGCCCATCAAGGATTGCTCTCAAAGGATGAACTCCTGTTTCTCTTTCTGCAAGGCAGGCTCCCAGAAATGGGGGCACAGAAGGGGATGGATGCTCCCAAGCACTGCCTGTTCTCACAGGGAGTCAGCTCCAGACATTCTAGGGATCACTCTCTGCCTCCTACCACTGAGGCCAGGACGAGTCCCCACAGAAGGGGTGACAACCTGCAGAGCAGGAAAAATTCAAGTATTTCAGCCTCTAGAAGAAAACATTGATGTTTTCAGACCAGAGCTAGGCTTGAGGGAGTGCATGAGAACAGATGGATCAGTTTGCCCCCACTGCCACCTCAGACCCTCTGTGTGGTCCAGACAGGTCCCTTCCCTTCCCTTCCCTTCCCTTCCCTTCCCTTATTCCCTTTGGTTCCCTCTGCCTTTCCCTTCTGGTGCTCCATGCAGGGTAAGAAGTGCCCTGCACAGAGGTGCCTGTCTCCTGTTTGTAGTGACAACCCCAGTGTCAGCTCCAGCAAAAGAGGGTGTGCCACCACAGAAACCTTCCCTGAAACCAGTTCTGGTATCAGCTGGCTCTGCTCTCCTCCTCTTGCCACGGAACTGCGAGTTTCGTGGCAATCTTCTCTGGGTATTTTGGACAATGAATGTGTTTCTTGCCATGTAATTAAATTATCCACTTGAGAAAGAAAAAGATGTGGTTTTGTTCCCATTACAAAAACAAACAAACAAGGACTGATATTTATTACAGGCCAAGGCTACTCAACAAGTGTTTTCTGGAACTCTAATAAATTGCTGAAGAAAGTTTACAGCTGAGCCCTAAAGATGGTTTAGTTTTCCAAGGGGCTGGGATGTATTTATTTCCCATTTTCTTAACCCACAGTATGGTGAACAGCTTAACGTGCTCTTTCCAGGGTTCAGATGGTGTCAACCCAAACCCATGCTCTTCACCCCGAAACAGTTAACCACTTTTTAATTAAAACCACACCAATTATTCATTTGCAACTTTCGCATTTATTTTTCCCCGTTTGCTCAGCCTGCTATTTGGTTTTGCTCCCACTTCGTTAAAATAGCTTTCAAAAAATATTTTAAAAAATATTTTAAAAAATTAAAAAATTAAACAAATAAACCTAAAACCTCCAGCCACACACCAAACCCAAAAAACAGAAGTAGCCAGCAAGGAGCCTTTCAACCAAAGTGAGGATCTTGTCCTGTGCAGATGCTGTGGGGTCTCTGTCCTGTTGTGTTGCCCATGCAAGGAGTAGCCCAAGAGTTCAGCAGCCAGGGACTCTCACCCTGCCACAGTTTAAACCCTCTCCTCCCTTCAGGCACATCATTTGCGCACAGAGATGAGTGTGGACAGATGTGGGAGCAAGGCACTTAAACACAAGTTGGTTGTTAAGCACGTGCTTAAGTATTTGGCTGGATTAGCAAACTGGTTTTGAAGGGTTTGCATTTAGAAAGAGCCTCCAAAACATTAGAAAGTTGATTTCTTTTTTTCCAGTTCATTACTGGGCCTGCCAATGACATCATTCGTTTGCAAGATGAGAAAAAGTGTTTAAACGAGATTAAAAAAAAAATTAAACAAGACGCAATTTTAATGGCCACTTACAAAGGAGATTTATGGACGTGCATAAAGCTGCTTTCCATGGGAGAGGGACTAAGCTTTTAACAGTTACCTTCCTTTGGATTTTTTTCCCCTCTTGCAATATAATACCCACAAATATTTGTGAGTTGTGACTGTGCTCCAAAGGGTTAGTCCTCTTCCAGAAGGGGGGTGGAGGGAGAAAGGAGTGGTGCCAATTTGTCTGCCCAGACTCTGATTATGGGAGGTGGTGGGGTTTTTTTTCCTTTCCTGCAGGGGAGAGAAGCTGGTGGGACGTTTTCTCTCTCTGGGGTTAGGGATATCTGATACCCAGCCCAAAAGCAGTCCAGCAGACTGAACTTTCATCTCCAGCAGCAAGGGATTTAAAATAAAAAACCCAACCAAACCTTGTGGATAAACGCCTTAGTTAAATTTGCAGGAGATCTTGGACTTTCTGCTGGGGAAATTAGGGCCATTTGAAGGTCTGATTGTAAGGAGCAGAGTGTGTACATGGAGAAGGGGAGAGAGAGAGAGATCACTCAGAGGAAAGAGGTGGTTTCAATACATCTATTTATTTATTTGTGTGCCCTGGGCCCTGCCCTCCTCCCTCCTATCCTGCTATCCAATGACCCTCGGTGCTGATTAAAGTTCCCGGGTGACCTCTGAGTGCTTTTGTTGCCCTGCCCGGTAATAAAACCCCGGTTAAACGGCTGGCTTATCCAAACCCAGGGCTCCTTACGCAGCCAGCTCTGGAGCCAGCTCAGGTCTGAGCCCTTGGGAACATGCAGCTTAGCCCTCATTTAGCTTGGCCAGCCCTGCTGAGCTGCCCTGGGGCAGGGAGGAGTGGCTGCAGGTCCCGGTGGCTGTCTCAGTGCCACCAGGGCGCTGTCACAGCCTGGTTTCCTAGCAGGCAGGTAAACCACTGAACTCCTCCAAGGTGCTGCAGCAGGCTCAGAGCAATAAACACAGGCATCACCCACCTGTGGGACTGTGCCCTGTGCTCACACGGCTCACAGCCACTGCAGACTCTGCTGAGGAGGGGGTTGTGCTTTTGAGGAGGCGTTTTTGATACTTCTGTGGTTTCCTGGTGGAACCCACAGTCATGGATTGTCTTGGGAGGCCGCAGTGTGTGACATCTGCTCCCTCCAGCCCTGGGGCCTGAGGCAGGGTGACAGCCCCATGGCACCCCTGGCAAGAGCAAAGCCAAGGGAGGAAGGGCTGAACTCTAGTTCAGATCCACAACCAGGCAGGCTGAGATCAGGACATTGCTCATAGCCCTCTCCCACAGGGTGGAAAGATCATGGAAAAGGGAACCAGAAAAGCAGTTCTTGCCATTGGCAGCTGGTGACTGTGCCTGGCATCTCTGTTGAAAGCTAGGTGACAGCTGTGGAAGCTCTGTCTTGGAATCTAAAAAGTGGGACTCGTTCAGACAAACTGATAAACGAAATTTCCACTCTCTCAGCTCCCTCCTCCACTTGTGTTTTGTAAATGACCAGGCAAGGGAAAGGCTCCAGCCCAGACTGGGTCGGAGGGGGTCTGGGCAAGGCAGGTTGGAGCCCTGTTACTGAAAACTCCAACCCAGGTGCTGCACAGCCAACCCAGCTGCCCCTGCTGAGAAAAATCAAACCTCTGAGACTTGGGGGTATTCCCAGGAGCCATCCAGAGGGGGCTTGGCAGAAATACCATTCAGGAGGAGTTGTCCCTGGCTGCATTGTGCACAGAACTCCCTCCTCAGCCCTCAGCTGAACCTGCTACAGAGTGCCAGTTCCGCTGAAGGTTCTGTTGCTGTGAGGTGGCTCCATCCCCACAAAGCTTTCCATCCTTCCTCCCCCACATATGGCCAGGGGAGATGGCAAAAAAATCCCCTCAGCTGCTATCCTGGGACACCTCCCTTATTACACCTGGTGCACAGCAAAAAAAAATGTAAGTGCATGGCCCTGCCCCACCATCCACATGGGGCTGGAGCATGTGTGGAAGTGTTCTCCTGCCTCAGGTTCTAAATCTTGTCCAGTGTCAGTGCTGCAATATTCCTAAATAAGTTCCCAGAGCCAAGTATTTATCACCCCCATGAACCAGTAACAAGCACCTTGCTCTGACTGGAGATGTGATAGCACTTCCAGGAATGATTGTGTGTGCTGTGAACTCAGCCTCTGGTTCAAAATATTGTGCAGAGGAATAATAAATCTCAGTCCTAAATTGCTGCCCCATTTAAGCTTTGATTAGACTCTGATGGTCTGTTCACCCTGAAGCTGCTGGTATTAATCTGCATGCTAAACCCTAATTATAAACTGCTCATGGCATTTCCAGATGACATCAAGATGTTTGGGATTAAAAGAAACCCTGATGTTGAGTTTACAGCTTGGAAGGACTGTAGACTACCTGATCCCCACAGATGTAATAACACACCTCTGTGTGGGGAGGAGAGAAAAAAGGCAAGTTTGGTCCAAGTGTGTAGCAGGAGTCTGGGGGGGACAGCTCTGGCTGCAGACCCCGGTACGAGCACACACCCCCAAATCTCCCCCACCTGTGAAGGGATGTGAGATGCACACACGTGCTCCTGCAGGTGCTCCCTGACCCAGCTCCAGGCACATCTCACCCAGCCCTGACTGCAGCAAGTGCAGAAGGGCTTGAGGCCAGCGTCCCGGTTTATGGCAATTTTGGGAGGAAACCCTCTAAAGGGGTTTCCTCTAGGAAAAACAAATTCAAGTGGTCCCTCCCCCACCTGGTTCGGGAAAAAGATTTCCTTGGAGAAGAGTGGAAAAAACTATTTATTTAACAGGCCAAGCATTCACCAGCATGACAACAGAAACAAAAAAATGAACAATATTAAACCATAAAACCTCTCGCTGCTCTGAAGAGATGACAAACTCACAAAGTCCCTCTGTGGCTGTGGCTCAGCTCACTCAGTCTCTCTCAGTCCCTCTGGCACTGGAAACGCTGCGGCCCAGGCCCGGCCCGGCAGCCACAGGTGTGAGCTGCTGCTGCTGCTCTTCTGGGTGTTCAGTCCAGAGCAGGTTTGAACACATCCAAAGAGAAAGAAAACCCACAGTCCAGAGAACTCCTCTGCCTCAGCTAGCTAAAACTAACTAAAAGCAAAGGAGAGCTCTGTCCTGCCATCTGTCCATCCTCAGAGAGCACAGTCCAGGAGCAGGATGTGGGGGAGCGAGTGCAGTTTCTGATAACAAACTCTGCGCTTCTTCTCTCCCCTCTTCGCTCTCGGAACAAGTCTTAAAGGTGCAAAACTTATCCAGCCTAAACAGAACAGATGATTTGGGATAAAGGCATCATACAGCCAACTCAGGTCAGCCAGGCATGGGAGTGAACCAGCATGATGGGATGACCGGAGGAAAACTTCTCAGGGTGAAAGAATTCTGGTTTGGCTCCACAGCACTGCAGCATCAAGGAGTCCAGAAGAGGGGATGTCATGGGCTGGGCAGGGCACGGGACGTTGTGGATGCAGGCTGAGAAGAGCCAGAGGCAGAGAGGTGCTCTGAATCCATGAATCCATGCCTCTCATCAGCTGTCCCCCAAGGAGCTGTGGCTGATGTTTTGGAGTGCAAAGGGGTGAAGGTCTGTGTTGGAGCACTCCTTCTCCAAAGCTGCTCTGGGCCTAAGAGAGGAGCAGACATCATTTGTGCCCTGCTGCCCTCTGAATCACCAATCTAAACTGCTTGTACCCCATCCAGGCCCTCAAGAGAGCAAAGCTGGAGGGCGTTCATCCTGCCTGCAAATAGCTGAGCACCCTCCATGGAGCAGGAATAGATGGTGTGTGCATTTTGGTCAGCTTTCCTACAGACACAAGCCAGAACCAACACAGGTTCCTGCTCCTCACTGCCCCCCTGCATTACTTTTTTCTTTAATTTCTAGGATAAAACACATTTGGCAGATCAAAAAAGGGCTCTAAGACTTTACACACTGAAATGAACTCGGGGAGTCCCAAAGGACTTTCCCTCACTGAGCAAAATGCTTCTTCACCTGAATACCACCATAGGATCAGCCAGCTGTACATACACCTGGGCACCACAGGCTCTTCTGCCTGGCTTCTTTTATTCAAACCCAGGTGGAAGAGAAGATATTTAGGGCACCTGAAAGAAGGGAGCAATCTATGCTGGTACAGGCACATGGTGTGGTGGCCAGTGCAGAGAAAGGCTTGGCTTTCTTGCTGCTTTGCGCCCTCCTGCCTCCCACTAAGGCCAACCCCAAGGGGAGTGAGCTGCCCTGGGGATTTTGCAGCTGCTCATCTGCTCTGGCTGTTTCTTGTTGGTTCCAAGACCCTTGGGAGGCTCGTCAGGTCCTGTTTGTTGTACCTGAAAAGTGTCACCAAAACTGTGGAGCTCCAAAGCTGCTGTTCAGACAGATGTGAAGGGAATTCCCACTCTGTTCCTGAAGGTTTATCACACACTTGGGCAGCCCACATTTTGGAGCTGGGAACCACAGGAGCTGCCAGTGCTGGACTTCATGGGAAACGTCAAGAATCAAAAATACACTCCAGCTAGGGACTTTCTCACTGGCACTGCAGGGTGCTTGTGATTTTCTATGAGAAAAGAAAGCAGAAGCAAAATGTGCTGGTCATCTGCAGAGATGCAGATATTTGGGTTTCCCCTTCTTGAAATGCAACTAGAGAAGGGAAAATGAGGGTTTCTGCTTCACTTTCTCCCAGTGTTGGGCGAACACAGCAGAGGGGAGGTAGGTTTTGAGGCAAGGCTCCAGCTGGTGAGTCTCACTGATGTCCTTCAAAATGATAACCATTTTTGGGAGCAGGAAGGGCAAAACTGGGGTCTGGCTGTGCTGTGAGGCTGGGCCTTTCAGCTGTGGGTGCTTTGCCAGGCAGACTTCTGACTGTTTCAGGACTTCTGGGCTTTTTCTTCTTCTCCCTTGGTAGAAGTGGCTCAGAGGCTCATGCCCTGCTGGGAGTGTGAGCAGAAGGCAACCTGGGAGAGGGAGGGATGGGGCTGCGAGCAGCCTCCGGGCAGGTGCACATTGGAGAGGAAAAGTGGGATGAGGGGAAGGGGAGCTACCTGTTCAGCTGGACACCAGAGCAGTGGTGAGGTAAGAAATAAACGTCTGATCAACGTCTTGATGGGCTGTGGGATGTTAAAAGGGCACCCTCTGTGGCATGGCAGCGCTTCCCAGCCTCAGGACTGCGGGAACTGGGGCCTCCTGTCACCTCTACTTTGGGTCTGGTGCTGAGGACAAGCATCACAAACTGAGCTGGCAGCACAGGCACCATCCCTGTCAGAGCCCAGGAGGTTCCTGCTGCACCCATTTCCACATCCTAGGTGTGCCTTGGCACAGAGATAATTGAGAGATGAACATACAGCCCTGCAGCTGTATGCTCTGTGCAGGCATTGCTCCCAGTCTCCTTCCTTCTGGGACAGACAGAGTTGGCAGAGGTGCCCTTGGATTCAGCTTGTCCCTCCACCCAGTGACAGAAATCCAGTTGTGTTGTAGGAGGGGTTCAGGCCACGTTCCGAATGTGAATCAGGCACCCTGATTGGAATTAAGCCCGTGGGTGCTGCATGTGAGGGGAGCAGCCAGGACTCACTCCAGGATAAAGCCTCTGCCTTGGAGCTGGGCACTTCCTCTTTCCAGGGGAAATTTCCAGGGGCTGCACTCCCAAACCCAGGGCTGGGAGGGCATTATCTGAAGGATGCACTTAGACATGGGGAAATCTCACCAGAGATGTCAGTGAGGTGGCACAGAGAGCTCTTGGTCTGGTTTCTGTGGCTCCTGCTGACACCCCTGAGGCCAAGAGCAGACCCCAGTGCCCGGGGAAGGGATGTTTATGGCTGGGCCTCTGCAGCACCCACTCAGCAAAGCCAGCTGCAACATCCATTTGGAGCAGATCAGGGAGAGAGAGGGTAAAGCCCAGCTCACCAAGTCAGGAGGCAGCAGGCAGATATCTGGGAAAGGCAGAGAAAAGGGCGTTTCATGCTCAGGGTATGTACAGGTGAGCACCCACTCTGCCTTGCCGGACCCTGCAGAGCCAGGGTACAAGATGCCAGTATACAGAAGCCAGCCAGATACAGCCTTGCATACCTGTGTGAAGGCACAGCTCCTTCCCCATCCAACATTTGGACATGTACCAGAGGACATAACACAAACCCTCCTTCAGATGCAGAAAAAGTCACTCTGCACACATAGAGGCACCCACAGCATTTTGGGTGTATGCACACCCACACACTGGTGTGCCCATGCACAACTTGTCTCAAAGATTTTTTTTTTGGCCTTTCCACCCAGTCCCCACCAGCTCTGTGTACCCCCCAAGCCCCCCAAACTGGGGAGAGCAGAGCTCTGCAGCCCTGCCCTGCTCATTTGGGTCTCTGAGACTGCAAAGGGTAAACTGGGACCGGAGGGGGGGCCTGAAAGCAAACTAATGATGAAAATGTCTCCTCCATGCCTGTGCCTTAATTAAATGCATGGAGAGGCTCGGGGAAGCACATCTGTTTTCAATCTGGAGCCCTTTGATGGCATCAAATGTTCTTTTCCCCAGATCAGGGGGGATGGAAATTCTGGGCTGGCTGTGGCAGCTCGGAGCCCCGGCTGCAGCCCCCGGGAAGCGGCGGCCTTGGCTGGCCCGCGGCCCCGGCCCCTCGCCAGCCCCGCTGTCCTGGGGCTCTTCTGCGGCAGGCTCCGAGGGCCACTACCTGTGCCCGGCCACAGGGGCCACCAGGGCCAGGACACACTGGGGAGACCTCTTTGCATGCTGGCCTGAGGAGCTCCGACTGTGTCCTCGTTTTGTTGTTTTTTGGTTTTTTTCTTTCTGTTCTTTTCACTTTACTCCCCCTTTGGTCTGTTTCTCTCAGTTCTCTGCTGCACTTTTTCTTCCTCTTTTGCTGTTTTTCCTCCTCTTTTCCTCTCTCCTCTTCGCACTTTCTCTTCAATTATCCTCGGTCCCCTTTTCATCTGCATTCCCCATTTTCGCTGTTTTCTCTCCTCAGTCCCAGGGTCGCGTCCACCCTCCCCTCCAGGTGCAGCGCCGGCCGACAAGGGGGGACTGCCCAGCATCCCCTTCGGCCCCGAGCCGCGGGCTCCCCCCACCGCCCCCCGCGGGTCCC
>VWZV01002403.1:90311-147159 GCA_013397155.1 Irena cyanogastra
TCCCCTTCGGGCTTCCCTAGCCGCTCCCCGCCGCCGTCGGGTCCCGTCCCGTCCGCCCCGCTCCGCTCCTTGCGCGTTTCCCCCCTTCGAAGGGCCGGCGGCCGGGGGGGCGCGGGGGCGGTGGGCGCCCGCGGGGGCCGAGGGCAGAAAAGCCCCGCTCGGCACCATGGCGTCCAGCTATGCCCACGCCATGGAGAGGCAGGCCCTGCTGCCCGCCCGCCTCGACGGCCCCGCCGGCCTGGACAATTTACAAGCCAAGAAGAACTTCTCCGTGAGTCACCTGCTGGACCTGGAGGAGGCGGGCGACATGGTGGCCGCTCAGGCGGAGGAGGGCGGCGGCGAGCCCGGCCGGAGCTTGTTGGAGTCCCCCGGGCTGACCAGCGGCAGCGACACCCCGCAGCAGGACAGTAAGTGCGGGGGCATCCTCCCCTTCCATCTCTCGCCAGGGCGGCCGCGGCTGGCGGTGCCGGCTCCGAGGGGGCTCCACTGGGGCTTAGCCCGGCTTCCCCCGCTCCCCGAGCCGCCCTTCCCGCCGCGCAGGGAGCCCTGGCGGGGTCGGCACCCGCCGGCGTGTGGAAACCCTTGTTTGCCCCAGCTGCGTCCCGGGAAAGGGGAGACCCGTCCTTCGCCGCCGCGCCCGTCGGGTCCCGTGCCGTGGCTCCTGCACCCTGCGGGGAACCGGAGAACATCCCGGGGAGCAGGAGCGGGCAGGATCGGGCCCGCGGGCTCGGCCCCCTCGTCCTTTCCTTGCCGGGGTGGGCTGAGAACGGCGCTTGGCTGGACGGGGCGAGGCGCGGTAGGCGCTGAGCGTTCATGCATCCATCCATGCATTCATCCCACCCATCCCATCCATCCATCCATCCATCCCTTCATCCATCCAGTGAATCGTCCCTCCGGCCGTCGGAGTGGGCACCGGCGCCGTGGTTAGCAGGACACCGGGAGGCTGCTCAGGGCTGTGGATGGGGTCCGGACGATTGCCCGGTGCCCTGCCGGGAGCTTCGGGGCTCGGGAAGAGCCCGAGGGTGCGTGCGCGGCTGCCAGGCGGAGCCGCAGATTGCCTGTGCCCCGAGCCGCGGTTCTCCCTGGTGCAGGCAGGGCAGGGCAGGGGGGCAGAGCCGTCTCTGATCCGCCCGTCCTGACGAGTCCGAGCTCGGCAGCTCGAGGAGCCGTGACCCCGGCAGCCCAGCGGGATGGGCGCCGGCTTGCGCGGCGTTTTCCGAGCGCCGCGTGTTGTTTTCCAAGGGCAGCGCTGTCAGAAAGGCTGAGGGGGGTGTGCAGGGGCTTGTCCAGGGTCAGTAACCCCCCTTTACCCGCTCTCTGTTAAAATAATTACATCCCCGGCCGCAGCACTGCCCGGGCGTTCCGTGGGGATCCGGACTGGCCGCGGCTGCGGACACGGGCTCGCTTCCGAGGGAGCTTCCCGGCGAAAAACGGGGGAAAAAAAACCAATAAAACTAAACGAGACGCGAACGAAAATGTCAATTGCAATTTTCGTTCACTTTTCGATTTTTTGTTGGTTTGGTTTCTTGGGGATTTTTTTTCCCCGTGAATCCGACGTGGTTTTCTCAGTATTTCTGGGGAAGCGGGAAGCCTTCCCAAAAGCAGCCGCTCCTTGCAGAAGCGCCCGTGGGATCCCCGAGCTCGGCCCGGCCGGACGCGTTCCCGGCGGGAGCATCCTCCGGGAACGGAGCGAGCGGTGTGCGGCTGCCGGAGCGGCTCCTCTGCCCCCCGAGAGCCGGATCGACCGCCGCTGGGACATGGCTTACAAATATTTCCCTTCCCAGGACCCGAAAAGCTGCAATTTCTGGCTCTAAAGGTGTGTATCTTAGCGGGGAAAACAGTGATTGCGGCTGCCCCCGATTCAGCTCCTTGTGCCGCTGGAGAATCCCCAAGATATCAAATGCAGACAACGGGTTTCTTTTACTTCTGCTCTCTACCCAATTTAGTTTATCATATTTTATTTGGATTTACTCCTTATTTATCCCGATTTACTCCTGATGTTGCCCCTTGCCAACTGCGGGCTCGGTCAGCGTGGAAAAGGGGAGCTGTGTTTCACCAATACTCACCTTGGTCTTAAAGCATGAAAAGAACCCCCCAAAAAAGCAGTCCAAGGCTTTGTTTTCTAGCCAGCACTGCTGAGCAGGGGCCAAACTACAGCTTCAAATAATTTATAAATTCTCTGAATGCTGTAAAAGTTTTAATACCGTTGCGGTGAATTAGAAAGTTTTAGAAGTGTTCTAAAGTAAGCAACGACAAAAAAAGAAATAAAGGGGGAGGAATAAATTCCACCAGGTTTATTGGGCAGAACTGTCATCTGGGCTTTCTGGCTCTCTCCTGGATGCGTTTAGCACATCCTGAGAGTGTCCGTGCCTCAGTTTCCCTACCTGCTGCAGCTGTTCTGTGGAGTGTTATGCAATCCACGCAGGAAAAGGACTGTGCTGGAGCGAGGAAGTGCAACGGAGGTATGAGCTGTTCTCGGTGAAAAATGAGAACTGGTTCACTGGAAAAGCTAACACAGGGCTCAGTTACTCTCCATGCTTTTAAGTGAGAAAAGGTAAAAGCCGTTTGAAGGAATTGTGGATTTCTAAAGAATACTAAGAATGTTCTTCCAGCCTGAAGGAAAATCAGCTGGTCTGCCACTGATTTTTGTCCCAAACTGAAGTGACAAACCAAATTATTGGTGCTGTTTTTGTAAACAAAAATTAAGAGAAGTAGTTTGACGCACAAATTACAAAAGGTTTTATTTGGACGTTTGAGATTGAAGGAAATATTTCACCACTGTTTTATTTGAGAGAGGTTCAGGATAAAACGTTTCTCTTATTAAAAAGAAAAAAACATTCCTGGGAGTAGCTGTGACCATAATATTTACAGGGAGAGCTGTCCGTGGGTTGAGGAGCTGAGTTTTCAGCAGTGCTGCGGAGCTGTCATTCTTACCGAGTTCAGTTCAACTCGTAGCTCTGAACACCTTACCCTAAAAGCTGATAAACATCAGGGCAAACCTCCCTTCTCTGCTGCTTAGCTGGAAAGGCTTTGCAATCCGATTCCAACTTGTCACAAAATAAACTGTTAAGATAAAACTAACTCTTGCTGTGGTAGCACAACTTTTGCTAACTGCGGCTGAAAATGCAGGTCCCAGCTGAGCTGAGGGGATCCCCCAAGTTTCCCAGAAAAGGCAATGAGCTCCTATTGCTTTTGTGCCCTTGAGGGTGACAGAAACCTGAGGTGTCAGTTGCCTATGTGCTCCCAGAGCTTGTAGCTCTGGGGTAATTCTCAATGGTTGTTTGTTTTTCTTCAGATGGGCATTTTTGACTTCTGCTTTTTTTTTTTTTGGTTGATTTGTTTGAGACTCACTGTTGATGGCTCATAAAATGGTGTGGAGAAAGCATGAACAGCAAAAGAAAAATTGTTACGCTGGGATTTCTTTTGTAAGGAGCGAATAAACCGTGCTTCAGTCCATTACAAGTTCTGTGTTTTGGGGTTATTGCTGTCCTTTAATCTCTCTTCAGTATAAAAGTGCTGGCAGTGAGGTGGCTGACAGATTATATCAGGCTGATTCACAATTAAAGCTGGAGTTCCCCTGTGATTTTTTTTCTGTCCCAGTGAGCATCGTGACCCCTCAGTACTGCTGCTGCTTCTCCAGAAAACCCCAGAAACCCTGCCGGGACAAGGTGGGTGAGTTCCTCTGCTCAGGCAGGTCAAGCAGAGCATCGCTGTGGCTCACGCCCCTCTTCTCTGGCAGCAGGTCCTGGAAGGGCTTTTTCAGCCTTCTCACTGCTGGGTGATGGGGCTCGTCACCCCAGGATTTTGGACAGGTCAGAAACAGGTGTTATTTCAAGAAAGGACTGACAGATTCAGGGGGGGCTGAGGATGGCTGCTCACTGCAGCAGTGTTTGGAGGCAGGGTCCAGCTCAGGGAGCCGCCAGTCACAGGCTGGAAGGATGAGCTGGGGCAGAGATCTCTCCCTTGCTGCCTGGGCTAAAACCCTCTGACTGCTGTTCCTGGCTGTCTGAAACAAGACCCTGAGCTGGAGGGCTTTGGGTCTGCTCCCACATGGCTATTCATTTTGCCTTAATTGCTTCTTTTTAATCAGAACAAGTGAGGTTGCTGCAGGAGTAAAAGAGTGTGTCTGAATTGTCTGTCCTCCTGTGCCTCCCCATCCTTCACAAAAAAAAAATACACCTTCGTAAGAAGAGGTGGACAAGCTCTGCCACAGCTTGGAAATGTGGAAAGCAATTCCTTGGGCTGCTGGGCTGCTGAGGATGAAGGCAAGAAGAAGCGCCTGGGACATCTGCAGGGTTTTCTTTGCAAACCTCTGCTTTATCTTGGAGTATTGAGCATCTCTTTTGTTAGTAAATCACAGCCCTTGTTCCCAGAACGTGCTGAGTCCGTAGACAGGGGATGTACAAGCGATAGATAGAGGAGGGAAAATTGATTAAACCTGGGAGTTTTCTTCCTGTCTTGTCCTGCTTATGGACAAAGAGTCGTGGGGCAGCAGCTGGTGCCGGTGCCAGAGGTTACACTGGCGTGAGCCGAGGAAACCGCCGGTGCCTCGGTCCCCACAAACAGCAGTGAACCTTCCTCAAGAAAGACTCTCTAGAGTTCTCCTCTTCCAGAAACCGATGTAGGAACAGCGAGGATCTGATAATTATTATTTTTAAGGCGCTCCTTGTAAATTATCTGCGTGAAAAACGCAGTTCTTTTTCAGAAAAATCTTTGCGCGTGCCGGTTTTACTGCGCATATCCTCGAGGCTTTGAGGAGAGTTCTTATCGCTAAAAGTTGAGTAACAGATAACTAACACCAAGCAGTTGTTAGAAGTTTGATTAAACTGCTTTCCATTTATGTTCCTTGGGCATATCTATCTAAGTTTGGCCCCAGGCTGGCAGATGTGTGGTTATTGCAGCGACTATCGCGGTGTCAGATATTTTTCTTGCATCCCTGAATCCTGCAGTTTGAAGCGGGAAAACGTTTTGTGTTTGTTATGTAAATTTCTGCAGCTTCTGGACAAAGACAGAAGATGGAAATGTGGCTCTGCCACCTATCTGGAGTCTTAAAAAAAAAAGGCACAAAGAAATAAATGAAAGTGGTCGAGGTACTGTTATTAACAAAGAATAAAGGGCCATGTGAATGTAGAGGAGGGAGCTGGCTCTGTTTGTGAGTGCTTTTCCTTTTGACGGGTGAAAAGAAACTTTTATTTGTTTGTGAATTTCACTTTTTTTTTGATCATAATCAGTTTTGCTTCCTGGTTCTCATGGTCTCATAATTTGCTGATGGTATTTGTGTTTTCAATCCATCCACTCAGAGCTTCCAACTTTTTAATTTGAAAAAGATTTTGCCAAAGGTTTTACTTTCCCTCCTTCCCCCCTTAATGTAATGAAAACATTTCCATGAAAATTAGATTTTGAAATCTCTCATAAAACTGAAAGGTTTGGTCTAAACTGCTTGAACGCTTTTAATGAACATCAGCTTTCTGTCATCTGCACGGAGTTTCCACTGCTAGCCGGTCTATTTTCCATCTTTTTGATGATGTATAAAGCAATGATTGCATGGGAAAATATTATCTCAGGGTTAATTTGTGCAAGCCTTACTCACACGAGTCATTGCATGTGATTCAATGGACCACTTATGTGTGTGCCAGTTGATGAGTGTTAGTGTTTGAAGACTTGACCAGCAGCCTTGAGTCATGCAAAAAATGTCTTTTTTTTTTCGGCCGGTGGAGTATTTTTGTGCGGGCGTGGAACGGTTTTGCTGTCTGCAGTCAGGAGCTCGGCAGAAGTGCAGGATGCATCAAAATCTGTGATGTGAGGAAGCCTGAAAGGAAAAGAGCAAGAGCACGGACAGAGCATAAGCAGGAGAGGCTGAGAGAGTTGGGTCTTTGACAAGGCAGACACAGAATTGCAGGACTGTAATTCCTTCAAGGATGTATTTTTATTTTTCCCCCCGGTAACCGAGTTGCCTCCCATGGCTTTTGACATCACCAGAGTGACTTGATGGGATTATAGGTGTTTATTCCTGGTTGTGAGTTGTTTATGATATATTTAATCGTTTTTGAAACCCATATTAAGTAGCCCTGAGGGAGCTGTGTTCCTGCTGGGCCTCTGTTGCATAATGAAGTACATCACGAATATTTACCAAGTGTCACAGTATTCCAGACTTGGGCCTCTCTTCCTGGGGAGGATGAATCACTGCACTGCTGGTTCCCCACCCTGCTCGCCTTTCCTAAAGGAGCCTTGGATTTTGGGGTGGATTAGGGAGATTGGAAGTGAGACTCATCACAGTCTGGCTGGAGGAGCTGTTGTCCACGGCTCTGATGTTTGAAGTGTCCTCTTGGCTTTATGTGCAGGGTACAGAAAGGCTTCAGCTTCTGCTTGGGTGGTGGAGCAGGTTTTTAGTCTGGTTCCCCCAAGAAAAACCTGTTGTTTGGAGGCCGCACGTGAGAAGTGTCTTCAGAACCTGCTGGCTGCCTTGGTGGGAGAGCAGAGAGCTCAAAGGAGGGGTGAAATCCCAGCGGGTTTCGTGGCAGTCTGCTGGGCATGGAGAAGGATGGCAGCAGTGCCTCCTCCTGAGGGAGAGATGCAGCAGAAATCCAACCTCTTACCACCCCCTGGAAGTCTCTGCGGAGGTTCTGTGTTGCATATTGTGTCAGTGGAAACTCACATGTGTAGATGTAGGTGCCACCAGCCCTGCAATGTAGGGATTTGTCCTTTGTCACCCTTTGTTGGGACAGTTTTCCCATTGTCCATGGCCAGCACAGCTCCCAAAGCTCCTCAGCACCTCAGGGGCTTTTCAGCTATGATTGGTTTTATGAGTTGGAAGGGTCTTAAAGATCATCCAGTTCCAACCCTGACACCTTCCACCATCCCAGGCTGCTCCCAGCCCTGTCCAGCCTGGCCTTGGGCACTTTCAGGATCCAGGGGCAGCCACAGCTTCTCCGGGCAACCTGTGCCAGGGCCTCACCACCCTCACAGGGAAGAATTCTATCCATTTTATTCCTTAGCTGGAGATAATTTGAAGTTTTTCACGGCCCTGCTGACCTTTGCAGTGTGAATGTGGGTTTGCACTGGAAACCTGTGGTGTGTTCCTGAGCCATGTTTCCTTTCCTGCCCTGCTCCTGCTGGGCCTGGCTGGTCTCTGGAAGGTGCTGTGAGGTGGGGATGGCAGCTCAGCAGAGCTGCACTGCCTGTCTGCTGGCACTTTGGGGCCACCACTTAAAGAGAAGTTTCTTCCAAGTGAGAGTGTCTGGAGGGTTCTGGTTGAGAAGGGGAGGGAGCAGTGGCGCCGAAGCTGAGGCCACCTCCTGCAGTGGAAAACCTGGCATCTGCAAGGATGAGTCTGTGAAGGCCAGGAGGGAAGAGAGGCCTGCTGAGCAAGCCAGAGGGCATCTATTTCAGCTTACACAGTGTTCTGGGCTCCTCTCTCACCTCCAGAGGCCGAGAAAAGGTTACACCACTGTTTAAGCACTGTCCCAGACAGTCTGGATTTCATACGTGCCCATGTGAAGTGAACACTTGCCTTGGGGTGGCAGCCCAGGACATGCTGGTGCCTCGTGTTCCTGGAAGGGAAGGTTAGATGAGAGGCAAAGGGAGCCAGCTGCGCTCTTAACAAATCACTACATCCTATTGCAGCATCCAGTTTATATTCCACCCAAATTTTCCCCCATTCTGGCTAGAGAAATTTTCCTACAGGAGAAACTCCAGCCAGTCAGCAAGACTGCTGGGCAGGGCAAACGTCCAGAGACGCTCGAGATCCGGCTGGGACCCTCTCCACGTCTTGATGAGCTGCTCAGGCAGCAAAACTGCTTTTGCACTGAGAGCTGGAACTCATCAGGAGCTTGGGGACACTGCTTCCTGCTCTGAGCCCACCAGCAGAGGAACTTCTCCTCTGGCCTCCTTGACCAAAGCAAAACCAAAGTTACCCCTGGTCCTGCCAGTCTGGGGCAAGAGGGAATTGCCAGCAGCAGCTGCTGGGTGGGCAGACTTGGGAAAGAGAAATGGAATCAGGCTCTGAAAGGAGCAGCAGGGCACTGGGAGCAAAGCGGAGTGCCTGGTGCGGATGGAGCAAGGCTGGGTTGCTGCAGAAGGCAGCATCCAAGCAGCTTCCAGCCCTCTCAGTGTAGGTGCTGGAGCAGTGAAGGTTGGTGGGTTTTGAGCTCATGGGGGCCTGGAGCGCTCTGTCTGCTCTGGGCTTTGTTGTTCATGGCTGCTGAACGAGTGGTGGGAGAGCTGGGCTGAGCTGTGCCAGCGAGGCCCTCCAGACCTGCTCAGTGCCTCTGGAAATCATCTTCTTTTTTGGAAGTGTCACTAATACGATCCACATTTGTTTAAAAAAAACCCAAAACAGGGATGCTTGCAGCTTTCAAAGAGCTGTCACTTCTCCCTGTGGCAGCTCAGGCGCGTCAGGCTCTGTGGGGATGAGTTGGACTTAAAGGGAGAAGTGCCTGAGCCGTAACAGTGCACACAGAGTGTTAATGCTCTGGGCCTGCTGCTGCAAAGGGCTGGCCCTGCTGGAATGAGCGTTTTATACTCCTGTCCCCACGATGCCTGGGCTGGTTTCTCATAAAGCTTTAAAGGTTTCCCCACCTTTGGGCCTGAAGTGCCGGTAGCGCTTTCTGCTGATCCTGCCAGCAGCCTCGCCTTTAGCCTCTGTGGAGGGCACAGAGCAGGGCTTCGTGAATCCGGCACAGAGCTCCTGCTTGGGGTGGATGGTTCCTGTGCTGACCGTGCTGGAGAAAGCTGAGACCAGGCTGTGTCCCAGGGAAGGCTGGCTGTAGGCACGGGCTGGTAGCGCTGCTTGTCCAGTGCTGAGTACTTGAGCTTGTCAGAGCAAAGGTGTTGGTGATTTCACTAAAAAAACTCTCAAGACCAGCCGAGAGCCAAGCTCTACCTCCTGCTGCCTTTGCTGTGGCTGCTGATGGGACTGTGTCTGTGTCTCTCCCCAGGAGCCAAGGTGGTGGTGGAAGCACAGCGTGGATTTGATGCACACACACGAGGCAGCCCTTGAGGAGAGCGTTTGCTCTGTGTGTTCCCCAGGCAGGGAGGGCCACTCCACTTGGGAGAGCTGCAGGGCGGGTTATAAGGGTCAGGTGTGTGCTGCTGCTGGGAGCAGCCTACCCAGAAAAGGTTTGCACCCAAAATCTCAGTTGGAACAGAAGGGCTTTTCTTCCTCCAGACATCAGACCAGATGGCCCAGCCTGTCTTTTGTTGCTCAAATACACCTTCATGTGTTGGCCACAGAATCTTGAGGTCTGTTTTTTCTCTATATTCCCTGCCATGACTTGACCAGGATCACCTTCCCATGCCTCAGTTTTCCTATCAATATAACTGGGTACAACCCTGGGCCCTAATTGGGGTCTTCAGAATTTTCTGGCCATGTGTGGTATGTAAGAGCTTGGCTTAAACAGCAGTTTGGGAAGATTCTCCTCCTTCTGCACCATCCCCAGCAAACTGCTATTTCATCTGCTTGTCCTTGTGGAGTTAGCATTGGGAATATCCCCTTCCAAGATCTGGAGCAGCCTCAGCAAGGTTTGTTCCTGCACGGAGCCCACCTGATGCTCGGGTGCTCCTGGGTGCACCCCGAGCCCTTGGGGCCAGAGCTGCTTGCTGTGTGAGCCACCCCGGGCTGGGATAGTTTCAGGTTTCGATTTTTGCACATGGGTGTGACTCTCCTGAACATCTTGAGGTGCCTGGGCTCTCCACAAGCCCAAAGGATGCAAGGAGCAGCATGTGCTGATCAGCTGGATGGTCCCTGGGGTGTTTGGTGGCAGGCAGTGAAATTCCCAGTGGCTGATTGGGATGGCCACACTCTTTTTCTTGGCTATAGCCTGCTCTTGAATGTTTGGCCAAAAAAGATTGTTACTTACAGTTGGTTTCATTTGGAAAACTTCTGATACGTGTCATGGAAACTAGGAGGACTGCTCAGGAATAAGTGCTTGCAGCACTATGCTTGTTTGTGATTTGTTTTTCATTGTTTCTCCTCGAATTTTTTTTTTTTTAAAACCAACTAATCAGTATAAAGAAACAATCACCTGTGATTTAGGAGAGGGATCTCTCACTGTAAATAATAAATTAGTGTCAGGAGACCAGGCAGACAGAATGGTTGATGAATATCCTGCAGGCTGAAAGTTGTTTATCAAGCCTGTTTGAAGACTCATTTGCAGAGCTTGGAGTCTGTTCATGAGCCGTTCTCCAGCTGGGAGGATGTGGGAATCATCAGAAAATGTATTCACAAGTTACTCGATCATGTAAAAAAACGATCAAGCAAACAAAGACTGGTTTTTGGAAGGGAACTGTAAATTCCTCTTTCCCCCCACTGGGTTTTCTGAGGCATTCCCGTTAGGAAAATGCGGGGCCTGGAGAAGAATGCAGAGCCCCAGGTCGCTCACTAATGCCCTATTTTGGTGCTAGCCCTCCTGCTCTACGCCCTGCCACCAGCCAAGCCCTCCAGCTGCAGGGGAGCTGCTGCCCCAGGGGGCCTGCGGGGTGGATCCGTCTCGTCTCCACCAATGATTCCCAGCAGAGAAGTCTGCCCTGCTGGGGAAGGAGGTTGCCCGTGCTGCTCTGGTGAGATCACAGAGATTTCCCCACGTCCCAGTGCAGTGTTTCTCCCTGGAAAGGAGGGCAGCACGGGATCTGCTGGTGTTCAGTGCCAGGGGGGATGAACTGGGAGCAAAGAGGCTCCATTGGGGCGCTGTGGATCCATGCCTTTTGCAAATCTGCTTGTCTGGCCTTGGACCAACTCTCCTGCTCAATGCAGAACGCCACATCTTTATGAGAGGCAGATGTTTTTCACCCCAGCGTGTCCCACAGCTTTGCCTTGTTTGTGGGGCATCCTCTCCCTGTGCTGCTCGGCCTTGAGGAGGGCTCCAGGTGGGCTCTCTTTGGCCAAGCTGTGTGTTGAGGAAGGTGCAGACTGAGTCCAGAAGAATCCAGAGAAGGGTAAAGAGACTCCGGCTCCAGTTTAGAAGGAAAGAAGAGGTGCTCAGGCTCAAGTATAAACTGATTTCAGAGCACACCTACTGCCACTGTAGATGTAAGTGAGGCAGTAGGGAAATCCTCCCAGGTCTAGAGAGGCTAAGGAAACCTCTCTAGGTTTCCTTTCCTTGTCCATTCCTGGACAAACATGTCCAGGAATGAGCAGTGCAGAGCTCATCCTACCTTGGGAAGGGAATCCTCCCAGGTTTCAGTGGCTGTGTGACTTTAGTGGGAACTTGTTTAATCCTGAGATTCATCTGTTCTGGCCAGCACAATGGTGCTGCCTCTGAATTTCCCCCACATTCCAGGCAGGATGCTGTGCTGCGTTCAGCTGGGATGCCTGTGTGACAAGAGGCACCCATTGAGCTGAGGGAGACCACGTGGATGGGGAAGGGTCACAGTCACTGAGTGGAATGATGGAAAACAAAAACTAGGATGTGGTTAGCAGAAAAACCACCCCAGAAGGCTGCTCTCCATTGGTCTGGACAGGTTCATCCTTGCCTTTGTGCATTTTGTGTGCTCCTCTGAGCAGAGAGAGCCGACATCTGCAGGAGGTACAGCCAGCAGATGGAGGGGGTGCCAGGCTCCCTGTTCTCCCTGCCTCTCTTGCTACACCCATGGTGCTGCTCCCCAGGAATCCTCAGAAGGACTTTGCCCTCTGCTCTGCTTCCCTGATCTCCACTCTGAGTGGGAGCACTTCAGATTGTGTGACAGATTGCTGTCCCTTTGGGGCCACGCAGTGGTGAGGGTTCTTCCGGACACTTGTGATGATGGAGTGAAATCCACATTTCTGTGACTTCCTAGGTAGAAGTCTTTCTCCTCCTGCCTTTAATCCATCAGAGAAAGGTGGAATGAGAGCCAGTGGCTGGGAGCAAAAGCCAGACATGCATTCAAAGGAGGTAGGAAACGCATTTTTGAGCTGTGAGATGCTGTGTAATCACTAGAAATAACTCCAAAAGGAGAGTGCTGGCTGCTGCATCCATGAATGTCTGGAAGCCCTTTTGGAAGAGCAGCTTTTGTCAGCCATGAATTATTGGTCTCTCTGGTGGGGTAAGGGGGTGAAATGCTGTGGCTGAGTCTCACACGGAAACTGAAGAGCTCGGCTCGGGCCGAGGGATGGAAGATGTGCTGCACACCCAAAATCAGGGATGTTCCTGCCAGGAAATCAGAGCACAGCACCAGATGGAGAACACAGATCCCTTGGTACGAGTCTGTTTACAGGTTTGAACCAAAACATAGCAAGAAACACAACAGGAGAGCAATGTCCTCATCTCTGATCATAACTCAGGCCCTTATGTGAACCAGCTGCCACACGTTCATGGGACAGTCCCCTCTCCAAAATCCCCGTTAGGAATAACAGAGATACGAAAGCCTCTACAGAGCTGTGTAGGGCAAACATCAGCTACGGGAACAGCTCAACTTTCTCTTGTATTTCAGGACCTCTTTGGAGTTTATTGCAGCTCTGAAGACAACAGGCTGTTGTGTGTGATTTCTGCTATTTCTGGCCAGGTCGAGGCTCTGAGTGAGCGGTGTCTCCTGTAACTGCAACCCTGCCAGCTTCGGGTAAAATGAGGAAAACAGGGAGAGCTGCAAATCTAATTAGTGGTGGGAAGAGGGATAAACGTGCTCAGCATCCTTGTGGGACAGAGCATCTCTGAAGTGGTGGGATGAGCTCCCCGGGGAGGTCAGAGGTGGCTGTGCAGGGCTAGCACCAAGGGAAGGGAACAGAAGGGTTTGCAGGGTTGGGATGATCAGAGCAGTCCCCCATCCCCTGCGTCCACCAACTCTGCTGCACATTCAGTTGTCACCAGCAGGGAAAGAGCTGCTAAACCAGGATTGCCCGAAGAGCTGGAGAAGGGCAGCTCTTCCAGAAAGATTCATAAAACAAACCCTCGTGGCTGGTTCTCTGCTCCACCACTGAGCCCGTGGCAGTGGGAGCCTTTCTCACCTCGCTGGCGTGGTCGTTTTCCAGCACCGATGCTCAGTGCTTGTGCACATGTGATCACGGAAGTGCTGCTGGCCAGGGAGTGTGGAGTCGTGGAGGTTTCCAAATCTGCTCTGTTCCTAGAAGGGACACTGAGTAAAGAATGTGCCGAGAAATGGTTTGGCAGGCGGTTTGGTTTGGAGGAATTACGCTTTCCTTCAGTATGATTAATAGCGGGGATGTGGGGAAAAGATCAAAATAATCAAACTGCTTTAAAAACTTCACTGGGCTGAGCCATGTTCAAAACTCAGTCTGGGTGTGAAAAGCCAGGTGGTCTCTGAATTTGTGCCAGATCCTCCAAGCAGGATTCAAGCTTCTGAATCAATGCTGGTGCCTGCCTAAGCACCTGAGACCTGCCCCAGGCAGAGCCATGGCTGCAGCTCCGGGGTCTTTGGTGTCACCCTGTAGTGCCCACGTACACCTTGGCATGTGTCACAGCTGAGACAGGGACTGGGAGAATCCTGTCTGTGCTGCAGAGACCATCCCTGGAGACCACCATCATCTTTGCCCAGCTTCTTCTGAAAACATGGTTATTCACCTTGATGGTCAGGAGGTACCACAAGGCAGGAATGGGAATAGGATCCTCCTGAACTCTTTGTGACCTGGATGGATTTTGCTGCAGGATGTGCACTGGCTCTTAATTCTGTTTTGGAGCATCTTCTTTGTAAAGAGAAAAGTTCTTGCACACCTGGTGTACAAGAGACAGGCAGGTACCTCCTGGAGAAAATGCCCACCCTGCCCTGAGCCAGTCCTGTTACTTGTTTTGGGAGAGTTGAGATGATGCTCAACCTGCTGGAGTCAGGAGTGTTGTCATTAGCTGGCAGCAGAAGCTGCTGGGGAAGCAGCACTGCTCTTTCCTCTAGCAGTGTTGACAGTCACATGAGCCAACGAGAAGGGGACCTTCCTACCTAAAAATGGCACTTCTCAGGTGAATTGCTTCTACATCAAGAAATGCAGATCCTGTTCAAATGCAGCAGGCAGAGAACTTCTGTCACTTCTGGCTGGATAGGGGAAGCCTTCTCCAAATTAAAGCAATTATGGAGAAAGCTGATGCTTTGGGTAAATACTTTGTTTCTGTGTGTCATTTAAAAGCAGCATCTAAGTTGCAGGAGAAAAAAAAGATATATATAAGCCTCAAAAAGGCAGAGTATCTCTTAGGTTGAAATCTCTTTTTTTCTCCCAGAGTTTGTGTGGTAGAACTCTCGAAGCCCCAAAGAAGTCAGCTCTGAACAGGCTTTCAAAACAGAGAGCTGAAAGCTGGTGCCAGTGCCCGTGCCGTGTGTGCTGAGGGAGGGATGATGCTGCGGGGCGATGTGGGGAGATGCAGAGGGGCTTTCCTGTTATTCTGGTGCCATCTACTGGTCCAAGCCTACAGGAAAGTCTGTGGCAGCGGGGAATGGGACACGGATGGCCGGGGGGCAGGCGGCCGTGTCCCCCCAGGAGCGGGGCTGCATTCTCTCCCTGCAGGGCACACAGACACAGTTGGTGCTGCACTCCCCATCGTCTCCATCTCTGCTTTCTCCACGATTAATAGTTAAAAACACCAAAATCTGGAGCTTGGTCTGCTCAGTCAGCTCTTCCAGTTCTGGTCTTACTGGGAAGGTGAAGGGGGGGTTACGTGAAGGTGGCAGTGGGTGGCAGTGCTGCTGCCACCGTGCACCTCCAGGGATGCCCCTGGAGCATCCTGGGCTGAGCTCTGCTGGCATTTTCCTTTGTTTTGTCAGAGCAGCAGGGTGAGACTGGGTTCTTGTGTCTTGGAAAAGCTTGGGCTCACCCAACTGCTTGGTCTTTGCTGCTGACATTAATAATCCTCTTTCCTTTTACCGAGCCACCAGGTTTTCAAAAAACTATTAGGAGCTGAATTACCTTCACAATTTCTGTTCAAATGGTCAAAACATGGCTGAAATTGGCCAATTCCTCAAAAGCTGCCAGGAGATCAGAGGCAAAGAGCATGTTGCATTTCCTTTGGTAACCCAGATGGATCCAGCTGGGAAAGCTGGGCTGCCCTTCTGGAGGCATCTCGAGGGATTTGGGATTTGAGGGCACAGTCTCCTCTCTGGACACCCAGCTCCTATGTGAGCTCTGCCCCGTGGCTTCTTCTCCATCTCTGCCTCTCTCCTGCTTGGCACACATTCCGGGCTGGCTCTGCTTTCCCTGTGTGACAGTCCCCGAGGAGAGGATGTCCTCTCTGTTGTGGCTTCTTCAAAGGGCCCAGGCCCGTCCTCGACTCGCTTCGCTCCAGCGTGGCAAGCTGGGCTTTGAGCAAGGCACAGCCCGCCAGTGCAGGGAGCAGGGAGCACGGGAAGCCAGGAGAGAGGAACAGATCTTTGATGGGGTTTTCCAACAGCTTTTCCCTCTTTTTTTATTTTGCAGTTTAAGGGCAAGACCCACAGCAGGAGACCCAGTGGCTCAGGAGCAGCATCTCTGCTCTGGCAAACAGGAGGCATTTCCCCTCCTCTAAACCCTTTGGTTACTGTCAGTAGCAACTTTTTAAGTGTTTGGGTTTCAAGCCTTTGACATTTATTTCCTTATTTCCTCTAATGATTTGAGAGAAGTCAGAGCTCTTTCTGGGTGAACTGGAAGCAGGGGAGTAGGTGAGAGTGAGACAGGCTGGTCCCCGGTGACTGGGGCTGCCTGCTGGGACAGGACACCCCAAAGCCCTCTGGGCAGGTGCAGGGATTTGGTGTTGTTTTGGGGCAGCCTGGCCTGTTTCAGCCAGTGCTGGTGGAGCTGATTGGTGGTTAGGGTGGCCATGGGCACCCTTCTCTCTGGGCGTGGCTCTGGGGGAGTGCCAGGCTCCCAAGGCAGGCAGTGAGGATGTGATGCCTGATTTTGGCCATGGGCTGGCAGGTAACCAGAAAAGGCTATAACTCATGCCCAGGACTGAGGGTTTTGGTATTTTATCACCTCTGTGCCCAGGTGGTAGATTCCATAAAACTGCCAGAGCAACTGAGAAACAAATGCCTGACCAACAGAAGAGGTTTGTGGGAGAAATCTGTAGGTTGTATGGTTGTATCACAGCCTGGGCTCAGCAAGCAAGAGGACTTGAAGTCAGCTGTGCGTAAATGATAATCTTTGGGAGTAGTTCAGCTTCCCTGAGCAGAGTCCTGTTAGCCAGAACCAAATGTAATATTTGTTTTTGTAACTCATCCATCCTTCTTCAGGGATGAATTTTCCAGCTTAAGAGGAGATTTTCATCTCCAGCTCCTGTAATGCTTCTAATGCTGGGACCTGATTTGGTTGAAATATGACTTGGGTTTACTTTGCGTGGAGACTTGGGGCTTTCTTCCTGTTGGTTTTGGTTCAGGAAAGTGTCTCTGTTCATCAGGGGGCACTTAAACTATCTGCTGAGTAAAAGCAGTGTGTAAGCTGGGAGTGGTCCGTGCGTCCGCTGTGAGCCAGGCAGGCTCCGTGGCAGCGGATGACAGCGGTTTGATGCGCCCTTCCCGTCAGATGTTGGGAAATAAAACAGGATTCCGGGACACTCATTTGATGATGTTGGCTTGGCAGAGTAAACTTAAAAGGCCTTTTTTTTTTCCCTAGAGGACTCCAGGGTCTGCCTTCCAGGCTCAGCCCTATAGAAATTGCTATCTGACTTTGTGGACTGGGAAATGGCTGAAAGTTTTCTATGCGTTGTCTCAAGTTGGGCGTTTCAGCCTTTAGTTCTGTACCTGGCTCTCAGTGGCTAGAGCGACACCTGGCTCTGCAGGTGGATTTAGCTGACACACTTCAGCTTTTAGAACAAAACAAGTGACTAATGACAGGCCATTACTGCCAGGCTGCCAGCTTTTGCCTGGTTCACTAACAGAGTGCCCAGAGCCTTTATGAGAAGACTGTCACTTACTACCTGGATGTGTCATGCCAGCACAGCAAGAGCAAAGCCCAATCTCAGCATTGCTGTGACTCCTTGAAGGATCGTGGCTTTTAATTATCTATTTTATTTTTATATTAGGCTTCAGATTCTGAGGTCGTGTTAAAACCTGGGATGAAAAAAGCAGAACTGTGTCAGTGCGTGTATGGCGGAAGGATGAGACTCGGCCAGCTTTAAGGTTAAAAAAGAGCAGAGAATGCAGCGGGAGAAGGCACAGCCAGTCTGGAGCCTGTGTCGATGCTGATCTCCAGCGGGGGCAGTAACACAGTTCTCAGAGGATCCAGCTTAGGATGCGTGAATATTTGGGTTGGTCCTGTTTTGGCTGCTCCTGCTGTGCATGAACAACTCTTGAGTGGCACAGCCATGGCAAAGCTCTCCCTTCTCCTAAGCCCAGTAAGACATACTTAATTTGAAGCCAGGTGACAATTCCTGGCCTGGCAGGAGCAGGGGCTAACTGGTGCAGTCTGGGTTTTACAGGTACCACGGGCTGCAGCTGCCTGCAAAAAGGACTTATTTTCCCCTTTTTTCTCTGTTGGTGCTGCACAAGTCCTGTGGATGGCTAAATCTCCTTCCAGGACAAGGTAAACAAAGGGTATCTGCCCAATAAACCCCTGTCTCTGTAGGTTTGGGGAAGGAAACAGAAAAGCTCTTGGCAAGCAGAGGGACGGGAACGTTTCACAGCTCACCGAGCAGGCTCCAGGTTTGTGGCAGGAAAACGTAGCTCAGACTGACCTCTCTGGAGCCCCCTTTGAGAGCCATGGTGGAGATTGTTTCTGGACTGTGAGAATCCCTGTCACTTTTTCCAGGTTAACTGAAGATAGCCCTGGTGCAGTGCAGGCAGCAGCGACGGCCTTTCCCTCCCCAGCCGTGCACGCTCTCTCTCCTGTTTGAGCTCCCGCGTGGACACGGAATTCATCCCGAGCAAACACCAGCAAGGATTCCCAGCTCTGAGCTCTCCTTTTCCAGAGCCTGAGTGGAAAATGTTTGAGGGCCTGAGGAGTTTGGTGGCAGAGCTCTTTCCTCCTCACGCGGAGGTGGGAATAATCCAGGGACAAGGAAGGGAGGCTGCCTTTTGTCCTGGCTTGTGGCTGAGTCGTGCAGGATCAGGAGGTGATGGAGCTCCCAAACCTCCACGCTGTTGACTTCAGTCTATCCTAGCTGACCATCCAGCCTGGAGGAATGGGATGCTTCCCTCATATTCCTCTTTAACTTAATGAGCTGTGAGGCGAATGAGCTCGGGGTATCATTGCAGCCTGCTTAGAGCTTAGCAGCCATCGGCTTAGCAAGGCCCTTGCAGAAACCAGCTCGCTGCATCCCAAGCCCTGTGCCTGAGCTTGGCAGCGACCTGGAGGGTTGGGAAGAGGGATGTGACCAGTCCCAAGCCAGGCTGCAGCCTCCTGAGAAGGGGCAGGAAGCGCTGAATTCCCAGTCCCCCCGCTGGAGCAGCAGCTCGTGCCGAGCGTTGCAGCCGAGCGCGTTTGCAGCGTTTTGTGGGGCATCATCTGTTGTCATCAAAGCCCATGGTGAATTCCGTGCTTTCTGCAGCTGACGCTAAATAGGTCTTTTGAAGGTTGTAATTTCTTGTTTAACCGGTGCCAGTTGCGAATACTTTGTGTTGAGGAATAACCCCTGAGTGCCAAATAAAATACAGTGCAAGTCTGTGGCGTGTTTTTCAGCGTATTGTTAGTTACAGCCCTCCTGACAGAGCACATTCTATGCTGAAGATAAATGCTTGGGAGTCTCTTGCCAATTTATGTCCGAAAGGGCTTTTCTTGGATGTCCTCCTCTTTGTGGAAAATGCTTTTCTGTTTTTCCAGCAAACATTTAATGAGCTGTGCTAAAAAGAAAAAGAGGGCCTATTTCAGGACCAGCCCGTTGTGCTTTAGTTCTCTCCCAGCTGGTTTGGGGCTCTTTGGGTGCTCTGATCTTTGTTACACCATGCTGCATGGCAGTGGGCTTTGTGTAGCAATTTGCATGTTCCAGAACCTGTGTGGGGGATGTTTTAGTCCACCCAGCACCCCTCTGGGGTGTCCCTTGTACCTGGGATGGAAGGACATGTGCAGCTGACCTGTACCAGAAAATCCAGGCTCTGTCCAGGCTGCAGGTACAGTTGTGGCACATCAGGACACTGACAGATTCCCACACAGGAATGAATTCCGTTTCTGTGACTGCAGGGGAGCCTGGAGAGTTGGTGTGAGTAGGCTGGGCTGTGGGGCCACTTGGAGGATGTACCCACAGGCGTCTGGGCTAGTGGTGGCCTGTGGCCAGGAGCCTCTGGTTGCTCACAGCTGCTCACTGGTTCCAGCTCACCATGTCCAGCACCTGGCTGGGCCCTGGGGCTGGCCATCCCTGCTCCTCTGTTCTGGGAGATGTTGGAGAGCTGCAGGAGGAAGAGGGAGAGGGAGGAGGGTTCCTCTGACAGGAGCCACCTGCACACTTGTCATATGACCAGAGAGGTTGGCAGAGATGTCCTGAGTGAAGCTGAAGGCTCTTGAGGTTTCTGTGAGCAGCCAGGAGCAACTGAGCTTTCTTTCCTAGGGATGAGGTGGTTTCAGAAGTCCCTTTGAGGGATGCTGCAGTGAAGCAGAGAGAAAGCCCATCTCATGGATGCTTCTGTCTAAATCTGTCTAAATCCCAGCTGTGGGGTTGTGGGTCAGTAGGTCAGTGAGGCTGAGAGAGGGTCTGCAGTGCAGCAGTGGGGTGATCTGAGGCTCTGTGCCCTGCTGGCACTGGCAGTGGCTGGGAAATGGGGCTGCAGGACTCACAGACACAGCAGCCATCACTTGTGTATGCAGCTGAAATGAAACAGCTGCTCTATGTACCTTTACACCACACACTGAAAGTGGTTTTATTACTTGCTGTTATTTTCTTTTCTGTGCTGTGAATGTAATGCCAGTGCATCCCACTTGTGATTTGCTTGGAGGTGATTTGCTTTTTGTCTGCCCCCCTCTAAGCACGGAGCTGCTGGACGTGTTCTGAGCAGAGAGACAGTCGACAGTCCACCTCTACTCCAGGGCCATGTGGAATTTTCATGTGCTTTTGGACCTACACTAGCCCTGGCACACGTTCCTCTAGCTTGCTTTGAGGACCTCTGAGGATGGAGAAATCTGTGTAACTCACACTAATTACCCCTGCAGTCTTGAATCTGGTGGAAGGTAATTGGCTTATTTCAGGGCGGCTTTGATGTGGATGGGTTTAAATCTGCACTTCCATACGGTGTTGAATGTGGCCCTGAGGCTAAGCTCTCTCTCAGTATTCTCAAACATTGTTTTTCCAGTGAAAAACATCACCTAACTCCCAAAGGTTTTGCTGAGTAGTATTTTTATTATTTGGAGAATATTTTTTCCTACATTTCCATTGCAATTCATATTCATGTATCAGTGTTGTTTGGCTTAAAAATACTGTGTATTTTATTTTTACTTTAATTGTTAACAAAAAAACATTTAATGAGATAATAAATTGTTTTGCCAGAGGGTTGGTAAAGAAAATCTAAGATGTCCTGCGCGCGTGGAGAAATCTGTTTAAAAACTTCTCATTAAACATAATGGCATTTCTGGACATGAGTAACACTAGGAAGTTTGAAAAAATGCCCATGCTAACAGGCTGGGGGACAGGAATTTGCTGTATTTGACAGGCTGGATATGAGAAGGATGCAGCGCTGCAAATTCGGCAGCACAGCCTTGCCAATGTGTCTAGACAGCCCATCTCTATGGGGGAGAGAAAAGCTTATTTCTTGGAGCTGCTCCAGTGAGACCAGACCACTTCTGGTCTCCTTTATCCATGGAGACTTTCCATCCAGGCATGGGGTTTGTGCTGAGCTGGCTCAGCCCTGGCTGCCTGGTGGCTGATGATCCACGTGAACTGGTTTGGGGGAGCCACCCAACCTTCTGCTGGTCTTGAGACACTCCTGTGTTAGGTGAGGATGTGGCTGCTCTGGCAGTGGGTGTGGTTCATTAGCTAGAGCCCTTTAAAAGGCTTAAATTGTATTAAATTTTGCTAGAGCAGCAGCAGCTGTCTGCTAACCCTGCACCAGACCAAAAGCAATGTTTTGTGGCCGAGATATCCCAGGTTTCTGCACAGGTCCCTTAAATTGTCCCATTGTCCCATCTAACTCCAGGTTAGAGTATCTGACATTTCAGACAGATTAAGGGCAGGAATAAACAGGTATCCTAGAATATATTCATCACCTGGAGGCAAAAGTTATTACTCTATATTAAGGATTGTCATTTCCAACATATCCCTTGTGTGCCTCAATTCACAGGAAGTCTCATCATCATTATTTTGCCTCCTCTGGTGGGAGTTGTGCTTTTCAAACTGCGGTGAACTCTGGAAAGACCGGGCTTTCCATTCTTCAGCTTTCTGATTTCAGATTTCTGGATGATTGTTCGACTCTGGCAAGGAACCATTCAAAATACATTCCAAAATATTCATCATTCCAGCAGGCTAAGAAACATAAGATGTAGCAATTTATTAACTAATGTGAAATGCATTCGCCGTCCAGAAGAGGCAAATGATGGAGGGGCGTCTGAGCCTGCTTTCTCTTTGCGTCCTGCAGAGCTGGGGTGTGGAGCATCCTGGAGCCCATGGCCTGTCCCATCTGCCTTCCTGTTTTGCTGGATGTCCCTGTGTCCAACAAAAATCTCCCAGACACCAGCAGCAGCCTCCTTGTCCCTTCTCCTTAGAAGAGCAGGTTGTCACTGTGGACCTGGGAAGGAGAAAGTTGGTTTGAAGTGGCCCTACATGCTCTGATCCCTTTGCCTCCTGCAGCAACTGTTAAGGTCCTTTATCCCCCACCCAAGGAGTGTGCTCCTGGTCAGGATGCTCAGCCCTTGCAGAAGGCAGGTGGGCTGGATGCTGAGAGCCAGGCTCAAGTTATGTTATTTCTGGACCTTGGATGCCATCATTTTTCCAGCTGTGATCAGGAGGCACCCATAAAATCCATTAGTGGTAAAAAAATTGATTTCTAAGTGAAGCTTTGCAGCAGCTCCAGTCCAGTTCGCTCAGGAAAGGGTGGTGGTGGTCCAATTTCCTTGAAACGCATTTGGTTTTGGATGCTGAGGAAAGGGTAGCACAGCCTTTGGAGAGCTCATTCCCGTGTCCTCGCCGCCGCTCGCACCTCCCCTTCTCCCAGCTCGTGGCGCCCTGTGGTCCTGGCACTGCCGTTCCCTGCCATGCAGTTTGCAGTCCTGGCCATTCCAGGAATACGCAGATGCAATATCCATTGGGAGCAGTGTTCCTGCCTACCAGAGGAGCCAGCTGGCGTGTGCATCCCACTGGTCATTGTCAGTCTGTTTGTGTATGTCCCACGTACCAAAAAAACCCATCCAAGTGAATTTCCAGATCCAGTCAGGATGGCTCTTGGATAATGGCACTTCTCAGCAGCACAGTGGGGACCTGGATGAGCAGAGACATTCATGGAGCCACTCAGCTTGAGTCAGTCTTTCCCCCTGAGAGGAGTTTGCTGGGGAATGTTTGCAGACTCTTGTGGCTGCCACAGCATTTGGAAATGAGCCAGCTGAAATGCCAAGTGGTTCATCTGCAAGGGATATGTGGACTGGAAAAAAATCCCCCCCCAAAGCAGCTCTTTTCTGTCTTGACAAAAACCCTTTCTTTTTTCTTCCCCCACCTCCCTTTTTATTTTTGCGCTAGTCACATTTTTGCCCTTGTTGCTAAAATATCCAATTTTCTTTATTTGAAAACTTTTCTAGCTGAAGTTCGCAAGGATTTTTTGCCCCTTTTTCTAAATCCAAGAATAAATTTATTAAAAGCAGTGTTGCCCAGAGTTCAGGTGCCAGATCTCCACTTCATGGCTTCCACCTTTTCATGATTCATGGCAAGCTATAGGTCTGGAGGGTCACTTCTGTACATAAAGAGAAGGAAAATTCAACAGGGGAGCAGGTGGCAATAGCACCGTGTGCCTTTTGCATAACGTGTAACCCATGGAGCTCACTGCAGGGGGATATGAGTGTGGAAAATAGATTAGTAACCTGTCTGTCCTTAATTGTAGGGTGCTTGTTGCCACTGCCTTGTGGGGTATATCCAGGTGGATGTGGGTATTGGCCTTCCTGACACTCCAGTCTGCTCCTGCATGGAAAGTGTTAATTCCACGGTCAAGTTAGGAGCAGTGGTGGCTCTGGAGGACACTCGGAGATGATGTGCTGGTTTGGGGTACCCCACGTGTGCATGAAAGGAGACAGTGTCCCATAGCTTGGCTTTTCAGGTCTGTGGAGAAGGGAAGGGAAAGGGTGCTGGACAGGAGAGGAGAAATATTTATTATGATTTTTTTTTTTTCTGGAATGAGCTGGGGCAGGGAGGGGATCGAGAACGTGGAGAGGCGTCTTTGGGAGTGAGAAGATACCGATGGAGCAGGGCGGAGGTTGGGAAGTTTGATCTGTGCTGAATCAGTGCCATTCCTAAGATGAAACGTCAGGACACATGGCACAGGAAGGGGAGCTGATGGGAAGAGGTGTTGGAAGTCAAATCCCTGACCTTGCAAAGCCGTGAGTTCACACACATTCAAGCACTGATCCAGATCTGGAACTGATGCCTCAGGTTTTAGCTTTTATATTTTTCAGATTCTATGCTGCTTTAGTGTGTGGGTCTGGGCTGCATATTAGGGGATAGTGAGCTCTCTTCACAGAGCAGGGAGACAAAACAATTCCTTCTCTAGCTGGGGACCAAGGACAAATGACCCAGATCTCAGGCCTGAGAGCATAAACAATGTGGAATGAAGAGAGAAAAACAAGCAGGATGGGACTTCATGGGCTGGAGCTGTAATTGGACAATTAACTCCAATATGCAAATGTACCAAAACTTATAAAAGTGTCAGACCTTGTGACCCATTGTCCATTTTGTGACCATTTTGGGTTCATCTTGGGTGTAGCCCTGGTTGGGCTCTTGTGCTGCCCAAGGTGGATCTATTGTGGCCTTTTAATAAATCCCTACTTTATTCTTTAGCTGTGTCCAGTCTCTGTTCTAGGTCAGCCTTCACAAGGCATCAAAACCAGGAGTGAGCGAGGGGCTGTGGAGGCTGAGTGGCTCTCAGGAAGGTCTGGAGGTCACACTGGCACTGTGGCAGCTCAGTGCTGTGCTGGGACGTTCGGGATGTGACACTTTGGGGTGTGCTGGTGGGGTTTGGCCGGCGCAGCTCTGTGAGTGCATTTCTGCTCCTCTGTCGTGGCTGCAGAGTCTCTGTGGCATGGGGCTGATTTGAAGGGGGACATGGGGGACCTCAGCTCCCTTGGATCCTGTCCCCTCCTGAGCCTGGTGCATCCACACTGCTGGATCTCCACCATGGCCTGGTGGTTTGGTCTCTCTGGCAGTTACAAAGTGCAGTCTCACAGAACATGATTTGCCGCTGGCAGGCTTTTAAATGCATGTGTTTGCTTTTGATTATGTGTGTTGTTTTTTGGTTTTTTTTTTAAATTAATTTTCCAAGGATCAATGCGGTAATGCATATAAAAATTACAATATGTAAAACAAAGTATAAAAGCATACGAGGAATTCCAAACACATAACATACTGTGCCTTGGAGCTGATGAGATCCATACAGTGCTTATTGTATTATGGGAACACTGTGACCCCAAGACCCGTCGGAAAGGCTTGTTAGAAGAGCAGGACTAAGCCATGTGCCTTATGAACTGTAGGATGCCCAGAAGGAAAACCCAAGTGAATATAAAAGGAGAACTGTTGCAGCAGAACTCAGACTGGTCTGTGGGATGTAGGGGGACTTTACATGGCTTTGTACCAATTTCTGGAGGAGGATGTAAACTTCTGCCCCCGCAAATGTTGTTCTTCCAATAATTAACACTTAAGTCTTTCCAGGGACACTCTCTGGATTTCCATGGGATCATGATTACTCTTTTTTTCCCCCAAATATAATTTTTTCTGTCAGCTCCAGCAAGTGGGAACATTGAAATGGTTAGGGAGGGCTCACATCTTAGCTGCTGTAACTGCCCATGTGCTCTACAGGTTGCCACCAGATGAGAGGCAGAGCAGCAGAGCTGAAACCACCCTGAAAAGGAGTTCTGGCTTACGTTTGCCTTAGGATAGGGCTCTTGGCTTCTCGTGCTGCCCTGTCTGTGTGTCAGGAGCAGGGCAGGTGGGGATTTTGATGGGACCCTATCCCTGCAGACCCACAAAAGCGCAGAGAAGAACATGGGGAAAGCCTCTGCACTCAAGTCCCAGTGCCTGGTAAGTTTGGGTGAAGATTGTATTCTGGAAACTATTTTCAGAAGCTTGGAGGCATCTATAGACTCTGCACCTGGAAGGTGGCAACCCCAAGACCTCATTCTGGGAGGCAAGAGTCACTGACTGTGCTGTGCCTCGAATCCCACCTGCGAATGTCTCCTTTGGCCACTGTCCTGAGGGAGGACAGCCAGGGTTTCATCCCTCCTGTTGGTGAGGCTGTGGCTGTACAGGACCTCAGCAAGTCCTGGCAGGCAGAGCCAACTGCAACAGGAGAACCAGGGTGATGCCTCGAGAGGCTACCCAGAACAGAGGCTAGATAGTGTTAAAGGAATAAAGCAGGTATTTATTAAAAAGGCCTTCAAAGGATACGGGGCACTCCCTGCTATCCATGCAGCAGCCGTTCACAGCTCTGTAATGATCTGTAATTGTTTGTGTGCAGGCCGCTAAAAATCACCCTGATAGGTTCCACATTGCAGACACTTCGGAGAGGAACTGCTGTAGCCCCACGGGTAACGCTGAAAATATGCGTGTTTTTCTGTTTAATATTGAAACTCAGGTTTGGTATGAAAAATTCGGTGTTGCCTTTCTGAAGCTTCGTGCTCATGCACAGAACAACTTCTTATTTATGTGCAAAACTTGAATCTGACTGCAAGATAATCACAAGAGATGGCTCTTAAAGGAAATAGAGCATCTGATAGTTTGCTACGTTATTTTTTTCTGTCTTCGTGGTGCTGTTAACAAGACTGGAACTTTGGATACTTGAATTTTCTGTGTAATTGAAATAATTTAAACATTAAGACAGTACAGAAAAAAAAAAGCAGCTCAGCTGGTGTTGTGTAATGAGAGGAAAATGATAGTTCAAAAATCTCTATAGTCTGACCTGTGCTCACAAATAAAAACCTGCTGTTATCACTGCTGTACAGCTGGGCTCGGTGTTGCTGCTGTACTGAAGTACATGACTTAACAGGCATCTCCTACCTTAACGTACTTACTTTTAAGTGTTATCTTCATTCCATATTGCCTACATTTGTGGTGGCTGCTGTGGGGTACTTGCACCTTCTCTGTGTAACATTTGTGTGTCCTGAAGTTAAACCTTGTTTCCATTGGAAAATACTTCTCTTGTGCGCAGAAATACGCACGAGCTGAGGTTCGTTCTCTCCTGGCAGATTTTAGAAAGATACTTCAGGCAGCTCTGAGCATGAAATCTTATCCATTTATGTCCCTCTGCCCCTCTTCTGTCTCTGCTCACATCTGGCAAAGACAATGGATGCTACTGCTGGACAACGAGCTCCCGGTGCCCTCGGGAGGAGCGGGGTGGAAAATGGAGTGAGCCTTGTCTCAAATCAGTGGGGCAGGGCTTTGTCACTGTGTGGGTTTTGTATGTTCCCATTCCTCTGCTTGGAGCCTTGTTTGCAATTTGATTAAACATTTTGGGTCTGGGTTTTGGATTTGGATTTTTCATGATGCCAGTTGACAAAGCTGCCCTGCACGCAGAGTGTTGCAATGATTTGGAGGGATGGAATGAATCGAAAGCAAAGCAGAGCATGGGTAAAACTGGACTGGGAGCGTGTGATCGACTATAAACTGGATAGCTGATGTTGGGGAGAGGAGCCTGCCCTCTCCCCTGCTGGGGGGAACACCCAGAAATATTTCTATTCAAGCTTCATGAAATTTAAGTTTAAACCCAATAAAAAGCCCTGTTCCTTTCCCTTCTATTTTCTCTTTTCCTTTCTTTTTCCACTAATCTGAATAAAACTTTCTCTTTCTCTTGCTTGCAGTATTTTTTGTATTTTAAGAGTTTTGAGTTGTTGCGTTTTTAATTTATAGTTTATTATTTTTTTCACTGTGAAATAATTTCTCTTGCTTGTTCTTAAATCTATGCTCAAACATTAGCTTCTTATTTTGAAGGCTGTGATTAGAGTACAATTCCATATTTTCTTCCTGGAATCCTTTCTGAGTTTACAGTTTCTGTAACTGATGTGACAAATCTTTGCTGCCTTAACGTACATTATACTGTGGTTAAATGTCTCTTAATTAAATCCAATTGTTTGCTTTCGATTGGGATCCAATTAATGAATTATAATATAAAAATTATAATATAAAAATCCAATCCTCCCTTAATTAAATCCAATTGTTTACTTTCAAGTGGGATCCAATTAATGAACTGTAATAGCTGGTTCTGGACTTAATAGAACAGGTCAAAACTTTTCCTAACTGCCCACACAATGTAAATCCCATCTGGAAATGAGTTTTTGTTCTGACCTGGAATGAATGCAAGTATGCACACGCATTCCTGCAAACTGGAAATCTAAAATATGTTGTGGTTGTAAGTATTGATGAAAAAAATACCAGTCTTGAAACTCTTATATAGGCATTTAGTTCTCAACTCTGATTTGTTTTTTTTCTTTAATGCATTTTATTTTCAGTGTGGCATCTCAAGAGGAGCTGCCTGGTGGTGCCCCAGCGATAGTTACAGGCACTGGGACAGACACTGTGCCGTGAGGAGAATAGATCAGAGTGTCTGCAGGTGTGGATCTGCCTCGCTGCAAGAGGAAAAAAGAATAGGATGTTTCAAGCTGAGTCATTTAGGAGCACTTGAAAAAGCTTTGGTGCACTTATGTATGACACCAGGACCTTCATGTTATGGGGGAATGTAGAAATAATAGAGGAAAACACAAATGTGGAAACAAGAAATGTGGTCCCCCAGCCCAGCATGGAAGGTTGGGATTTGGCAATGAAATTCCCAGATTTTCCAGCGTTGGGTTCCTGAGAGGAGAATGTGCGTTTCAGTCTCTCTGTGAGGCACGTTTTCAAGCTGCTCAGCTTTTGAGAACACTGCATGTAACAAAATTTTTCTGATTAGAAGAACGTTGACAAAAGACTTCTACCTAAAAAGCTTTAGAGCTGTTTTCCTCTCCTCTCCGTTTCTGCTGAGTCCAGTCACTAGTGCTGTCAGCACTGTTTAGGAATACCATTTTTCAGTGTTCAGCCTTGTTTCCTGATAAAGAAATAATGGCAGAGAAGAAACACCCTGCTGACGTGCTGGAGGCAGCCGAGGAGCACTGTAAACAAGGTGACATTTGCAGGCAGCCTGGGGTTTAGGTGTGTGCAGTCCCTCCTGAGCAGCTTGTAACCAGCCTGTGGCAAGATACAAGGATTGACCAGCCCTGTGCTGCTCTGCATTAATATCTTGTTATTATTTTTCTTCCCCTGCTCCCCACATCGCTCCTGCAGACATTTGGATCTTGCGCCGTTCCAGAGGCGTGGCAACAGGAGATCTCAAAATTCCAAAGCTCCCTGTCACAGGTGTGGTTACCGCAGCCTGGTCAGAGAGGGAGAAAATTAAGTTTTCCAGGATAGGCTTGTGAGACTCTGAGCAGTTTTTAATATAAACAATGATAGCTTTAGTCTAAGCAACCTGCAAGTGCTGTTTTTTCTTACTTTCTGTTTTCTTGTTCTAGGACGTTGAGCTAGCTCGCCAGCCAGGTGAAATGTGTTGATTAATTGACCAATCTGGTCCAGTTGGATCAGAACAGTGTATAAAAGAAGGGAATTTGAAGTAAAGGTTGAATTTCTGCAAACCCAGCCTTTGGAGTCTGTGTCTTTTGTTAGGATAACAGTGACACGCAGGTTGTGCTTTGCTGTCACCTCCATGCAGCTCTGTCCTGGAAAAAGGGGGTGACTGACATCCCAGCTCCATGGCAGCCCAGGCTGGGGGTGCTTTAGTCAGTGGTGACCCAGCCATGAGTCACCCAGCTCGGGCACTTTCAGTCCCTCGGCCCGGCTATTTTTCTATTTTTGGGCACAGTAATTACGAGGTGAGCTGTGAATCACCGGCGTCTGCTTTACGCTGGGAGGAAACCGGGCAAATTATGTTAACGTGCTTGGCAGGGGCAGTTCTTGTTCTCCGGTGTTTCACAGACTTTGGCCCTTCTTCTTGCTCCCCAGGGGGATATGCTCACCCTTTCTCATGTGTAGCTGTCACGCAGGACTGAGCAGCGGCCAGGCTGGTGTTCCCTCCAGCCGGGTGTTGTCTTCTGGGCAGAAACTGATCCTTCAGAGGCCTGGATGGGATTCTGAAGGTGTCCCAAAGGCTTTTATTGATTTGTTCATATGCTCCGCATCGGCAGGGTTTAGATTAGAAAATAGCATGAAATGGGTAACTCCAAAGGAGGCCACGTTGTCTTTGGCCTCTCCAGCAGCTGTCTTGCAGTGTTTGTGGCGTTTGGAGGGACGTTTGTGCCTTGAGGCTCTGTTTGCTGTGTTGTGTGGGGCACAGCAGCACAGCTATGTTGAAACTCGCCAGCAGAGCCAGGGGGAAAGAGCTGACCCCTTTTGAGAAGGGTTTGGTGATGAGTCAAGAGAGGGACATGCAGGATTTTTCTCCTTATTTATAGGGGATGGACTCTGTGACGGCATTAAACCCCTCAGGAGGGAGAAACGTGCAGGGCATTCTGCACAGGCAGCAGTTCAGTCCCATCCCTCTGCTCCACTGCTTTGCTTCCCAGCACCTGAGCTGAGAGATTCACCTGTAGCCCTGCTTTAATTCCTGCGTGCCTTTGTTTTTCTTGCACATTCCTGCCTCTGCCATTTCCTTCCCAGCTCAGCTGTACAACTCAGCGTTCCTGTTAAAAGCTGGTCTCCAAATACTTCCTCTCGGACACGGGAAAACCAAGGGTGTGTTTTTGCACCCAGGAATCCCCAGTCTGGAAAGGAGCCTTCTGGGGATCATCAGGCTGTTGGAGGAGGATTAGGGATGGAGGCACTGTAAACCTGAAGGAATTTGAAAACCCTACTTTAATTTAAGAGGAATGTCCTTTTGTTCTCAAATGGATGGGCCTTGCTCCAAAGGTGTTCAGGTGCAGTAACTGCTACCAGATGGGCTGTGAAAAGCAGCACAAACAGGTGGTGAGGACAACAACTGCAGACTTTCATTTCCTTGTCAGCCCCTCCATGTGCCTTACATACCCCCTGGAGAAGAGGGGGATAAGGGGAGGTGTCATATTTGTACATGGCAAAAGGAGTGACTGTGAGGGGGTACATCTGTACATAGCAGGTCAAGCCCTGGCATTCTCAGTGGTGACACTGTCACCTGGCCAAGGTGTGCAGTGATGAACTTAGAGTGTGATTCACTAGCTTGTGCATTTTTATGGATTCAGGGATCAGTACACTTTAATGCTGACATGAATATTGGCTCAGGTCCCCCAGGGTAATGTGGATTTTTTGGTGGCACCTCACCCACACTGGCATGATCCAGATGTACTGATTAATATCTGAGTAAATACAAACCAGGTACTAAACCGTAGGTGCTCTTAGGGGTGGTTATTCAATGCCTTGCTGGGCTGGGCAAGTCAAGGAGGATGCTGCAGAGGGCACAGCTGCTCCTCACTAGCAGTGTCCAAGAGTATGCTTCTACCCCAGAGAGCTGTGTTACACCCCAGTCAGAGCAGTCCTTGGAAATCTGAAGCAGAGAGAACAGGGCTTTGTGAGTCTTTGCCATCAGAAAAGATTTCCGGGATTGTCAGGAGTGGGGAGATGCATTTTGGGCTTTTTTTGCTGCTTTTTAGAGATAAGGAAGCTGAGACTTGGGGTAGGTTAAGAGATCTCGTACGAATCTTACGCAGTGGAATTGAAAAATAAATGCTTGGGATCAGTGCACTTTCCACCTCCTCTTCATTGGGCACTAACACAGCGTGGTTAATGTGTGGGGTTAAAATTGTGCAAGCCCCTTCCTGAGCCCTTTCCCTCCTGAAACCATTGAGGTTGTTCACCCCGTGGCTGTGGGCTCGTGCCTTTCTCACTTTTCACATCCCCAACTATCTCTCCTAGATGATCAGCTGAACTCAGAAGAGAAGAAGAAAAGAAAGCAGAGGAGGAACAGGACTACCTTCAACAGCAGCCAGCTGCAGGCCCTCGAGAGGGTCTTTGAGAGGACACACTACCCCGACGCCTTTGTACGAGAGGACCTTGCACGCAGAGTCAACCTCACTGAAGCCAGAGTTCAGGTAATCCCAGAGCTCACACCCAGGCACACCTCACCTGGGGGACCATCAGGCCTCTCCAGCAAGGCAGCAGAAATCCTTGGGGTCTGTGTGGCACACAAGGGTCACCAAGCTCCTGGCTCGTGCTGTGCTGCAGCACCATGCCTTGAGGGAGACTGCCAGGCCTGATCTGCCCCCCTCTTTGCCATCTGCCCTGTCAGATGTGTCCACATGGCCCGTTCAAGGCCAAGACGTTGGACTCTTAGGCTGCCCTTGTTAACTTGAGCTCTCAGCTTGCAGGCCTGCACGTTCTGCAGGTGAAGGCAGACCCTGGGACAGGGTGTGTTGTACAGGCCTTGCTGCCATCTGCACAGCACAGCCACCTGTCCCTCAGCCAGCCGTCACCCGAGGCCTTTATCAGGGCAGGCACGAGGATTATCCCATCCTTAGGCACCCCAGGGACAGGCTGGGAAGCAGGCAGCTTTCCCGGAGCCCGCAGGGCACAGTGGCATGGGGATGGGGCCAGTGGCACAGCAGAGCCGGTTGTGATGGCTGCTGGCTCCGTGCTTCCCCCTGCAGGTGTGGTTCCAGAACCGGAGAGCCAAGTTCCGCCGGAACGAGAGGGCCATGCTGGCCAGCAAGAACGCCTCTCTGCTCAAATCCTACTCAGGGGACGTGACGGCCGTGGAGCAGCCCATAGTACCCCGGCCCGCCCCCAGACCCACCGACTATCTCTCCTGGGGGACCGCCTCGCCCTACAGGTGAGTGAGCCGCCCCCTGGTCCACCCTAATAGCGCCCTCAGACAGCCTCGTGTACCCACACGGGACATGGAGCCGTGGTGTACCCACACGGGACAGCCGGAGCCCTGCTGTACCCACACGGGACATGGAGCCCTGGTGTACCCACACGGGACATGGAGCCCTGGTGTACCCACACGGGACAGCCGGAGCCCTGGTGTACCCACACGGGACATGGAGCCCTGGTGTACCCACACGGGACAGCCGGAGCCGTGGTGTACCCACACGGGACAGCCGGAGCACGGCACTCTGACCGTCCCACTGCTTTTCCTCACCTGCCCCCGCCCCGTCTCTTTGCCAGCTTTGCGGTGTGGTCCCGGCTCGGCATCGTTGTGTCTTTCTGGCAGCTTCTTTTCTGGGGTCTCTCTGCAATTCAGGAAATTTCGAGAGAGGCTTAGGTAGAAATACATGGAGACAGAATTCCCTGGTGCATCAGGTTTACAGCAAGGAGGAAACCTTTCCGTGGGACACAGATCCAGGGGAGAGGATCAGAGTGCTCGGGGAGGCTCAGCCAGCACACAGTGGCCAGAAGAGGGAGTTCTGTGGCTGTCCCGTGGCACCCGCTGCGTGGGCTGCCAGGAAGGGCTGGGAGCTCACTTCCTCCCTGTGGAGCACTGCCCTCGGCACTGAGCTGGGGAGCAGTTTCTTTCTGTTGCCTGAGCACAAGTGTGTGTATGAATGTTCTGCTGTGGTCTGCCTGTATGAAAGGCCAGGTGACAGACTGTCACCTCCTGTGGTCAGTGCTGCTTGAGGGGTGACAGGAAAGGAGCGTGGATGTGGCCAGCCCAGTCTCAGAGGATCTGGTATGTCCGTGCACATCACAGGCCTCCCTGTCCTCTCCGTGCCGTTCCTGGCTCTGCAGGAGCTGGGTGTGGACACAAGATCCACAGGATGTGTTGGTTTGTGGGGAGCCAGCTGGCTCACAGGCAGTTAAAAATGAGGTTGGCGGGTGTTTTTTAGCACAGTGGCTTCATTGTTGGTCAGGACCATGAAGCCTTTGGCTGGATTTCTTCCTGTTCATCTGGCCTGGTCACTGCCAGCTTCCCACTGCCTTCCAGGAGCCACACCGTGCACAGGACCTCTCCTGCTGGGTCACCTGGACCCTCCTTTTGCTCTAAGCATTGTTTGCACAGTAAGAGCTGCTAACACATGGCCTTCCTGTTAGTGGCTTCAGTTCTGTGGGGTCCTCCTCATCCACCCTGTATGTCCAGAAGAACAAGTCATAGACCCACCCACTCCAGATGTGGAGAAGGATGCTTCTGGTGGCCACCAGCTTTGTCTTAGAAATGGCCCTATCCCTTTTCTGATGACTGCTCTCTGTCAAAATCCCTCTTTCAGGGATTAAGGCTTTCTCCTTGTGAAGTGTTCCTTGGTGTAGCATTCTGGGGAGATGAGATCAGGGAAGGGCAGAGAGTTCCTTCCCCACCCCAGTGGGACTGCACTGGTCACAGTACCACATCCCTACTGAATGCTCATGGCTTATTTCTACCTCTCACACTTCTACAAAGAGATCGTCCCTCCCGAGATGATGTTTGCACAGGGGGCTTCATAATCACTGGTAGGAGAAGACCCTGCAAAGGTAACTGCCAAGGGCAGCCTGGGAAGGACTATCTGAGGTCACTTGCAGCACCTGGGATGTGCTAGTGAGAGTGGGGGAGAAGGGACAGCCTCAGGGGTGGCTTTTCAGCCCCTTGGCTCCAGGCTGTGCCTGTCCATGATGTGGAGACACATCTTCCCCTTGTCTTGCCTGCAGCCACCATGTTTCATCAAAGGCATTTGCAGCTTACACATCCAAGCAGGCTGGAGTGGCACCCTCACAGCAGCTGCTTTGCACGCTGTGGGGTGCACAGGACCCTCAGACTCTCCGTGCTCCCCAGGGTTTCTGACCCTACTGATCACCTCTTGGCAGTCGCGTTCAGCCGAAAGGGCCGGGCTGTCGCAGCCTCACTGAAGCTTTGCAGTAAGGTCATTCAGATACTCCAACAGTGAAACCCTGCAGCCATGTGGAGTGTTTGCATGGCCCTCTGCCCCCTCCCCATCTTCCCAGCAGTGCTGTACCAGCCCCTGATTAACAGCCACTCCTGGGGAGGGCCCGGGGCAGCCTGGCCAGAGCTGGTTTTACTCTCAGATCTGGGAAAAGTTTTCAGTCCATGTGTTTATTCTCCAAATACATTCAGCCACAGGTCAACCAAAGCTATTTGCAGATCTCTGTCACACAGACAGCCAAGTAGATACTATTCTTTTTTTGAAGTTGAGAAATGTTTTACTTAGGCATTTTTTAGCATAGGTTCCTAAGAAAACAAGGCTGGCAGCCCACACTTCCCATTCCAGCAACCTTTGGCTCCATGGGCCACTGAAAACCTTATTTGAAAGAAGGATTTTAGGCCTCAGAAACACGATGCTCCTCTGTGTTTCATGAAAGCAGACAGCTGAGTGGAGGAAGGAGATTTTTCTCTGCCTGAATGGGGTGGAGGGAGGGGGCAGCAGAGTGACTTCAACTCTTATTAGACCCTGGAAAGTCTCTGGAGCAACCCTCAAGCTATTCTGGTGTTTGGACACAGCCTCCTTGTGCACTGCTCCTGGTGGAATAACTTGATGAAAGAAAACACTTCTGGAGGTTTTTGGTTTAGCAGGGATTTCACTTGGCATCAGTAAGTGAAATCATCTTCCCCGCATCTCTGGGGAGCTGGGAGCCAGAGGCTCCCAGGAGTTTCAGCCCAGACTTGGCCAGCAACCTGGTTTTGAATGAGGACAGTTTACACCCCTTAGAATACCCTTGAAGGTCTCCAAATTTCTTCCAGCTCAAAACCATGGGAGAGGTGCACTCTGTGGAAGCAGATGGGCTGGGGGCCCATTAAGTGGCTACCACCTTTACACCTTGTGGAGCTTTGCACCCTCCTGCAGGCAGCACTGGGGGGTGAGGAGAGCAACCAGCCCAGCCATGGAGAGGGAATGAGGGGATGCAGCTCGGTGAGAAGAGCTCCAGAAACAACACATCCACATGTTCTGGATGCTGGTGAAATGCAGATATTCCCTGGTCTGAATCTCCTGCAGACGGAGGATTCACACAGCACTGGGTGGCAGATAAACTCCTGGGAGGTCAGAAATGCCAGCAGCACCTCGGGGTGAGCAGTCCCAGCTGCAGCCTGGATCTGTGCAGCAGGTGCCCTGTCCCTGCAGGGAGGTCTGCTGTTGCAAAGGCATTTCCAGTTGTGGAGGTCAGTGCTGGAACTGTTGGTTTGTTGTTTTTTTTTTAAAGACAGAGAAAGGAAAAGACAAAAAGGCAAAAAACCCAACCCATCTTGGTTTTTTGGTCTGTGGATGGAGCAGAGCATTTCCCAGAGCCTCAGGTCTGAGCTACCCAGGCAGGCAGATGGAAAAGGCCAGCACCAGAGCTGAGCTGGCCTCCAGCAGAGCATTTGGGGTTTCCTCCCAAATACTCTGTCTTAAATGGGCACCTCTAGCTCATGTGGTGCTTTTTTTGATCTGTGGACTCATGTAAAGGAAATGCAGCAGTCAAATACTTTGCTGGGTTTTGGGGAGTTGGCAGGGGGAGCTGCTTTTCACAGAAACCCACGGGACACATGGATTAAACAAGTTTTCTAGTGGTCTGGAAAGCAGCTTTGCAGATTTTTTGGTAGGAATAAGAAAGGAGTTGGAGATCTTTGTTCAGCCTCTGCTGTCAGAAGTGATGTTTTTCATGAATAAAGTCACAGTTTGAAGGGAGGAAAAGTGGTTTATGTTTTGGGTTTTTTCCTTCAGCCTTTAGGACATGCTCTTTATAATCAGCTGAAGTTTTGAGGGGGGAAAAAAATGTGGAAATATTCATTCCAAACAGCTGAAACAAGAAAACATCACAATTGTTGAAAGGGGTTTTTCCCAGAGTGTTTCTTTAATGTAACATGTGTTTCAGAAGTGACGTGATTTCACAGGCTGTAAAACCAGCAATTGGTCTCATCAAAAAGACATTGCTTCCACTGGGAATACTTTTAAGGACAATGGTCTAACTGGCAGGCTGACCTCATTGCAAACCTTTTTGGGTTAGAAAATAGGAAGTGGAAATTTTTCCTGTTGAATTCAACCCACTTTGGTGCTGGGTAAATGAACAGCAATGGAAAGATTTCCTGGGGTGTTAAATAAGGGAGAGTGGTAATTCCCTGCTGCCACCACACCAGGATTGCATGCCACAGGTATGGAAAAAAACCAGGGTTTAGGCTCTGCTGCTGACTTCTGCTGTGGTTTGGAGGCCACGTTAATGTGATGTTTCTCTTTCCATCCCTCAGTGCCATGGCCACCTACTCTGCCACGTGTACCAACGCCAGCCCGGCACAGGGCATGAACATGGCCAACAGTATTGCCAACCTGAGACTGAAGGCAAAGGAATATAGTTTACAGAGGAATCAGGTGCCCACAGTCAATTAATGACTGGAGGCAGCTGCCGTGCAGAAGGAGAAAACACAACAGCACCCGTCCTGCTTCGCAACTTGTCTGTGCTGAAAGAAAAAAAAAGAAAAAGAGAACAAAAAAAAAAAACCACGTAAAAAAAAAAGAGAAAAAAAAGAAAAAAAAAGAAAAAGAAAAAAAGCCAACCCTCACCCAGAACTGAACACGGGGAGCAAACAGAACCTGTGAGTGATAAGGTTCCTCCTTCCTTTTGGGATAATGCCACCTTTTTTTCTTTTCTTGTTATCATCGGGTTTATTGCTTCTGCTCAATATACTACGAGCTTCTTCAGTAAAGGACAGTCTCACCCTTGCTGGTTTCCATTTTTGTACGGGACTGCAGAAAGAAACTTCTGCCAATCTCAGCCCACGGACAAGTCCCACCACCAGCATGCTGAGATGCAAAGCTTGCTCATCTCCCTGCTGCCCCAGCTCACTTAGGAGAAGAATTTGTTTGGCCACCAATTCCCACGATATCCACCTGACCCTCATTCCTCCAGTCCCTTGTGCCACAGAGGCAGCACATTCCCATCAGTCTGCCAGAAGCCCATTTAATGGAACAAGATGGATTCCTGCTGTCTGAATTGCCTGGAAAACCTCCTTGGGCTCTGCAGAGCTCCATTGTTTTGTTGAGTATTCCCAGCACTGCTGCCTCAAAAAGCCAAAGAAGAGAGCAAAGCCAACATAGGTGTGTGAGCAGGGGGAGTGTAGCAGGGGAATCTCTCTGCAGTGCCAGGAACAGGACTGTCAGGACACTCCTTTCCATGCCTTACAGTTTGTGCCACAGGGAAAGGCGTTGTCCAGATGCATTTGTTTTATATATACTGTATATATTTATATATATAAGATAATACATGCAAGCTTGGTTGGTGTTTTTTATTAAACAAAATAAAACCCATTGAAAATGTTTGGGATGTTTGTGCTGCATCCAGGTGGAGCTGTGCATTGAAACTCCAGCCACAGCCTCTCTCAGCCTTGGCAGGGCTCTTCCCTGCAGCCTCGGGCAGCTCATGTCCTCCCATGAGAAACCCCAAAGAAGTGGTGCTGGAGGCAGCCACACTCCTTTTTGCAGATTTTCCCCATGGAAAATCTGCAACACAGAACACAACAGAACACAACAAGGATCTCCTCTGCAGCCAGACTGGTTCAGGTGGAGTTTGGATATCCCCAGGGAAAGTCTCTCTGAGCACAAGTGATGTCCCAGCAGGGAGTATCCACCGAAGATTCCTTAACACTGCTCAGTAAGGCTTGTCCTGTAACCTTAACCATTTTCCCTACCTGCTGTCCTCCCTCTGGGCTCTGGAGACCTAATTAGGACCTAATTTATTTATCTCCAGGAAGAGCAGAGGAGATGCAGCCCAAAAGGCATTTCTTCCACACAAACATCCTGAAGAAATTAAGATATTTCTCATTGCTGGTGATGCCTGCCTCTCCCATTTGAGGGAGGAGGGAGTTGATTTATGACAAACAGCACTTGTGTCCAAACTGAGATGGACAATGCCATGGGATAGCCCCACTGAAGGCAGCAGAGTTACTCCATGGTCCAGGCTGGGCCATCAGGGAAGGAGAATGAAGCTCAGTCATGAGAAATACTTCTGGTAGAGTGGCTTAGATCTCCAGCCTGGTGTTTGCTGCAGACACACTGGGCATATGTAGATGTCTGACAGTGGGCTTTAATAGTCTAAAACAGCATGTTGCAGGAAATGAGGAATAAATCTCTTTAAAAGTGTAGGTGAAAATTAAACTGGCAGAGGATGAATGGAAATCCAGCCAAAATATTTGAGCTAGCACAAGGAAAAAAGACCCAAATCCAAACGGGAGTAAGTTGAGCCTGTGATTGTATGCATTGCTGCTGGATTTTTTTTTTTTCCTCCCTGTGTGGGTATTTCTGAGGAAAAAAAAAACTAATTGTGATCAGGACAAAAAGCTGAAAGTCCTAGGCAGAACACCAGGGAAAGGGAGGCAGGGCGAGTACAGTGCTTTAAGAAATCCATCATGTTCTGTTTGATCACTTTTTTTGGCCACCCGCAGTCTGGAGAACTTCACGTGTGTAAACCAAAATATTTCTGTCCTGCACAGTGCTGGTCCAGCTCCTAGAGCCAAGTGATCGTGTTGGAAATCTCAGGCTGCACTTAGAAACCCCCTCCTGCTTCCTGTGCCTACACAATCACACAAACTATTGAAGAATGTGGTCAGAAAGGGCCCAGTGCCTTTGGGTGACGTCACTCAAAGGCTGAACTGGTTTTTGAGCACCTTAAGCTGGTGCTGCCCACTCTCCTTGCCTCGCTGCCCTCCTTCACAGCCAGCACATCCCAGCAGTGACAGCAGCCTGGGTGAATTCCCTGTGCTGCCCCGAGCCCTCACCTGGGAGTTTCAGCTCTTTCCTTCAGCATCCCTCTGGCCTGTGGCTTTCCCCTAGTCTTTGCTCAGCTTTTCTGCAGTAGAAAAACCACCTTGAGCAGCTTTTGTTGTTGTCTGTGTGGGGACAGCACATCCTGAAGTTATCAAGGGGCAGTTCAGGGAGCAGGAAGCTCCTGGTGTCCCGTTACCCAGCCGTGGACAGAGATCTCTGTCCCCACACCGTGATGTTCACATGCAGGGCCTCACAAATGCCTGTGCAAGCCCTCGTTCAGCCTCCTCACTTTATCTGAATTCTCTGGCATGGGGCTGCTCCTGCAGGGAGGCTGTGGGAGCTTCTGCACCTCCAGTTGGAGCTGGGTCTTGCCTTGGGTTGGGCTGCTGGGTCGGGGTGCTGCCACAGCTGACTGGGCTGTTGTCAGTGTAGATAAGACCTTTACATGCCCTTTGGTGACCCAATATTGCTTTGTTTACATGGATTTACTAACCAGAGTCCAGCTGGATGAACAGACAGCTTTTGGTGTTTGTTTCTTAATTGCTGATGACCTCAGCCAAAAGACAGCGACTTGTCACCTATCAAGCCAAAGTGAAATTTTAGAACTGTGTATGTTTAATCTGTATTTTATTAAACCATGTAAATATATGTGCAAATCAAGGGCCTTATCCTCAAAGAGTGGAGTTCTGCAGGGTTTCAGTAGATTTTCAGTTGTAGCACTGGGAAGTTGCCATGGTTATCACTAAGTTTGGGTACCCTTCAGGGGAGAAAATGTGTCTTAAGGCATTTTCCTCTTGCCTGCTCTGTACGAGCACTGTTTTCTCAGGCTCCCCCTTTCTCAGCAGAGAAATAGGTGACTGGTTCCCTCCAGGTGGGAATTCTGTGCATGACAGGGATGGATGACTGACGAGGCTGTCGGGAAGCCACGGGATTTCCAGATCTAAGCATGTCCTGTAAATTATCTCCTGCTTTGTGATGTAAAATGTACAGTGTTTGCACTAGAATAGAAATGATCATTTTCAATAAAAGGGGGAAGAGACTCCTCAATCCTTTCTATGAGCTGCCACATCTGTGTGTTGCTGCCCTGAGGTGTCCTACAGCGTTGGCTGGGGCTGGGAACTATCTGGAGCTTGTAGGGGGGAACAGGAGCCCGTGAAGCTGAGCTTGGGGTCAGGCAGCTGCAAGTTCAGCAGCAGTGTGAGGCAGGAAACATCCACAAAGCGTTCTCCCAGAAGAGATGGAGCTCAGGAGGAGTGGAGACACACCTCTGGCTTTGTCCCCAGCTCCCTACGCCCCACCGAGCTGGCGAGACACGAGGTGGGGCTGAATGTGGGGCAGAGGGGGAGCAGAGGGGTCTCCCTTCAGAGAAGGGAGGTGAGGGAGGGATGAGCATCCCCCTTTGTGGGTGCTGGGGATGGGTGACCAGCAGGGAAGGAGGGAGAGCAACAAATGAAGAGAGGAAAAGGGTTGAGTCTCATCGCCTGTGCAGGAGTGAACAGAGCTGGGCTCGCAGGGAAATCCCTCCACTGCACAGCAAGGCACATGGGCAGGAGGAGCTCAGGGGGTCATCAGGGCTAAGTAGTGAAGGCTGTTAGAGCAGGGTGGGAGTGGTGCTGGTTTTGTTTCCTGAAGATGTGAAGCTGGGCTGGAGTTGGTGAGCTGTGCTCCAGTGCTTGGGTCTCTGTTGGGAGCTGCAGTTGGCTGGGGGGAGATGCTGGGGAGCTTCTGCAGCTCCCCTTCTTGGTCACTAAATGATTAATTCAGATTTGAGCCAGCTGTTGAGAGTCTGGACTGTGTCTGGCTTGGCATCCTGTTTCCTGCTGACCTGGCTTCTGAGCCTGCCTGGGCAGTTAAATTTCAGCAGGGCAGTCCCCAGAGAGACCCTGTCCAGGGGAGATGGGTGTCTCTGCAAGGCCCTCAGCAGTCAGCCCTGCTTGCATTCCTTGGAAAGCTGATTATTCCCTCCTCTGAAACTGAAATAATAATAATAATGTCACCCTCTTGCTTGTTACTCCTTGGTTGCCAGAAGAAGTAGGCTTGTAAATAGCATCGCTTCCAGGTGGATTTTGAGACTGGAGTGGTTTGGAGCAAGTTGAAACAAGCCTGGGTGTCCATCCAGACCTGCAACCAGTTCCTCAGCTACATTTGGGCAGTGTCCATCACCTGGCCTGGCACTGCTGTGCTGTGGCTCCTCACCTGGTGGCCCCAGCTCTTGGTTTGGCTTGGATTTTCCAGCAGGATCAGCAAGAACTGTGGCCCAAGCAGGCTGTGGCAGCCTCCCCTCACCCTGCAGGTGTCTCCTGAACGCACCTGTGGTGCTCCCACCATGGCAGCAGACCCCTAATGCACTTGGGCTCCTGCTTCATGGGAAAGGCACATCCCTGCTCACCCCTCAGGGGCAGCAAAGTGCCCACAGGGGCTTTGCTGTTCACCCCTCCTGCCCCTCCAGTGAGATCCCAGGTGAGCAGGGGCAGTGCCCAGCAGCTTGGTTGGGTCTCTGCAGCCCGGGTTTGGGGCTTAGCACTGCTCCTGGACTCACCTTCTTGTCTTTCCCAGCTTTCCAACCCGTTGTTGGTCTGCCCCTCGGCTGCCTGGAACACCTCTGACTTTGTCATCATCTCATCTTAACAGTTCAGCCAGCTGGGGCACAAGTGAGTTATTCTGTGCTCTGCCTGCTCATCAGATGTGATGAAATCACGTGGAGCAGCAAAGTTCAGGAGAACAGGAGGAGTGGGGAAACCCCAGGTCCTTTCACAAGCCAGGAGGACCTGTGTGTCCTACCAGCAGAAGTTCAACAGATGCAGAGTGTACCAGGACGGAACCTCTGGGGCTGCAGAGTGCCCTGCGTGGGAGAGGTCTGGCAGGGCTGGGGCATCATCCAAGAGCCAGGTGCTGATTCTGAAAAGACATTGAAAGGTCATTGAAAGGGGTGGCCCCTTCCAGGGTAGGACTGGGACCTGGTTGTGCCTTGTCCTTCCTTGCAGTCTCCCAGTCCACACCTTGGAGTCCTAGGGGCACTGCTGGGATGGGACCCCAAGGTCTCCAGCTGTGAAGATAAAGCTGAAGTGACTTTGGTGGGGCAGGGGAGTGACATCCTTGTGCCATGGCAGGGAAGTGTGCTGTGGGAGTTAACAGCAGCCTGAAGGATGACAAATGGCAACCAGCACCTTATGATGTCTCATGGCTTTTTTTTTAATAACTTTTTTAAGGTCGGAGTTACTCTTTCCAGTGTCTTGGCCAAGAGTTGCTCTGTGTCTGTCTGGCTGCAGGCCCTCAGCAGCTCACACAGACACTCTTTTCCTTTGCTTCCTGCCTCTGCCTGGCCCAGCCGTTCCAGATGTTGTCTCACAGCCCAGAGGTGCTTTCAGAGCAGGGCCAGGTGGAGCCCTCCTTTCAAATGGGAGGTGCTAAAATGAGCCAGGCTATAAACCCATCTTGGGACACCACCAAACAACACATTTCAGTGGCCAGCAATGGCTCGGTGCCACCTACCCAAAAAGCTGCTGTGTGAAGGAGCTGAGTGCTCTCCACGGCCACCCCCAAGGAGCAGAGGAGGTGCTGAGCTTTCCTCAGGGCTGTGGGGGTTTCTCAGTCCCCAGAGGAGGAGCTCAGATGGGAGCTGTCCTGCCTGGGAAGTGCTGCTCAGCACAGACCAGTGTGTTCAACCAGGAGGTGAGCCAGGGGGAAATGATGCCTCAGGTTTTAGCTTTTATATTTTCAGATTCTGGGCTGCTTTAGTGTGTGGGTCTGGGCTGCATATTAGGGGATGGTAAGCTTTCTTCACAGAGCAGGGAGACAAAACAATTCCTTCTCTAGCTGGGGACCAAGGACAAATGACCCAAATCTCAGCCCAAGAGCATAAAGAACAGTGGACTGAAGAGAGAAAAACAGGATGGGACTTCATGGGCTGGAGCTCCAGTATGCAAATAGAGCAGAACTTATGAAAGTGATAGACCCTGTGCCCGGGGATCCATTTTTGTGACCATTTTGGGTTCACCTGGTTGGGCTCTTGTGCTGCCTAAAATGTGTCCATTGAGGCCTTCTAATAAATCTCTACTTTATTCTTTAATTCTGTCTAGCTCTGTTCTAGGTCAGCCTTCACAAGACATCAGGTCCATCCCACTCTGGAAGGAGGTGACCGCACCCCACAGCTGGTGTGACTGCACCCCACAGTTTGTGTGACTGCACCCCACAGCTGGTGTGACTGCACCCCACAGCTGGTGTGACTGCACCCCACAGAAGTGCCCAGCTGTTGCAGCAGTGCAGGTGGAAAATGTGCCTGGAGCAGCCATGCTGGGCAGCCTTCAGCTGACCCGTGGGTGATGTGGCTGAGCTGAGGCTCATCCTCCCTCAAACCTGGGAGCTGAACCATTTTCAAGGCAGCCCCATCATCTCCTCCCCTGCCTCAGCCAAGAGATGTGAGTCTTGTAGATACAGCACCCTCTTGGGACTGGGATATCTTGGAGGAGAGCTGAGCTCTTTGCTCATCTGGATGTGACAAGGAGCCAGGGAACTCTGCCATGTGCCCCCTCCTGCTGCTGCCTCCCACCAGCATCTTGTGGGAATATTCAGCCCATCCTTGGAGGGGTGGAACAGCAGCACCTCCCCAAACTGGCTGCAGGACAAAGACCTTCTGAAGCATGTTTTAAGTCCTTATCTGAGAGGCTAGTACAGCTCCCCAGGCTGGCAGAAGATTTGTTGCTGTGGCTGAAGGCCGTATCTAAAGCCGGTTGAAAAATGGAGTTTCTTTTCCTGTGGCAGCTTCCAAGATTTACATACTTGACTTTGTCTCAAATCAGTCCGGGGAGTGGAAATCTCTAAAAATACTGCAAGGAAAATGCAAATATGCACAGGCATGGCAGAAGAGCTGACACGATAGATTTTGAAGCCTTGCTGAAGTGGAACATGTTGAGCTTTTGGGAAAAAAAAACACTCCAAGGGTCCTGAGCTTGGCAGGACCTGGGCTGTTTTCTCTGTTGTGGGCCAGTTCCAGGTGTCTCCTGTGACTGCCCAGTGAGCCCTGGGGCAGCCCAGGGGATGGATCTTTACAGGAATTGTGTGCACGGACAAAACAGCTTGGTAAATCCAAGGACAGCCCCTGCCCCTGCTCCATGCCAATCACCCAGCTGTTTTAAAGCCATGGTGACCTCCCAGTGCTATCCAGACTGAAGCTCAGGGTGGGAAGAGCAGAACCCCAGGAGAATGGGCTGCCCAAAACCACAGGAACCCGGGCTGGGAGTCATGGTGAATGTGCTAACTGCTTATTTTGGCAATGCATGATACTGCCTTTTTTTTTTTCTTTCCTTTCCCTTTGCAAACCATTTGTCAAGGTGGGGTTTCACTGACAGAATGCAGATGTCCAAGAAGATTTTCAGAGGTAAATGGGAGAGTCCCTCCAATACAATGGCTTGCCTGTCACGAGAGGCCAGAGATGAAGGTTCTGGTGCAGCACTGGTGCATCCCCTACACCACAGGGTGACTTCTCCCTTCTCAGTCTGCAGCTGTGGCCAACCTCACTTTACCAAGGACAGCTTGCTGGCCAAACCTGGCATCTTGGAATAATAAATAATAATAATCTGTCTTTGATTTCACCTCCATTTTTTCAGTGATGAATGGCTGCATGGAGGAGAAGCAGCTGCTGATGGGGGCAGGGTGGCTTCTCCAGGGTTTGTTGTTTTAATCATGGCCTGAGTGAAAATGACAGCCCGAAGACAAAATATCTGCTGAAAGGAAATTCTAACTCTGGATGACTCCACTTAGCCTCGTGCCTATTCAGAACTTGTTTTTGTTGGACACCGAAGAACACGATTCCAACCAACCATGCACTTAAATGCCACTTCTGTCTGTGTGGATGCTGTTGGGTTTGCAGTGTCTCTGCTGCCTGTGTTGGGAGCTCTTAGACCAACCTGGAGCCCTCTCTTGAGGCCTCTCCAGCCTTGCCAGGAATGGGTTTTTTTGGTGGATCTGTGCTGCTCTAAGGAATGGAAGCCATGACACTGAACAGGGCTTTACCATCCCAGAGGAGACAAGGGAGGATGGTGGGCATGAGCTCTGCTCCCTGCTCGAGGGGAAGGACCCTCCCAGTAGCAAAGTTCAGGAGAACAGGAGGAGTGGGGAAACCCCAGGTCCTTTCACAAGCCAGGAGGACCTGTGTGTCCTACCAGCAGATGTTCAACAGATGCAGAGTGCACTCAGGGGGGTTCAGAAATTAGGTCTTGCAAAAAAAAAATCTCTGGGAGGGAAGGAGGGAAGGCCAGCAGTCACTTTTTGGGGGGCTGGAGATGGATGGCAACAAACGGGGGGGCTGCACTGGGTGACACCTGGTGACCATCCCCACGGGACACCTCTTTCTGTGCCCAAGCTCTCGTGTCCTTTTCTGGGTGTCTGCAGTGCTCAGCACAACCAAACCCTGCTCTTGCCCCACTGCTGGCCCAGAGCCAGCTCCAAAATGTGTATTTTGGGACACACAGAGTGTCATGTCACGTCCTGATGATGATGATTTGGCCTTGGTGTGGGGTGCTGTGAAGCTGAGGATGGATGGACAGCAGAGAATTTGGCCTTGGTGTGGGGTGCTGTGAAGCTGAGGATGGATGGACAGCAGAGAATTTGGCCTTGGTGTGGGGTGCTGTGAAGCTGAGGATGGATGGACAGCAGAGAATGCAATGGGCACGGTCACCCCCCAGTCTGGGGCTCCTGCACATCCTCTGCCCACAGCTCAGATGGAGTTAAACATTCCATGTCAGTGCAGCATGTTCCAAGTGGTGCATCTCGTATCCAAGCACCAGGAATATGGGGGAGAACAGTTAAAAATAGCATCTTCCAATGTTCCTGAGAAAAAAAAAATGTTCTCATGTGCTCTGCTGGCTGCAGCTGCTGTTATGAAACAAAACATTTCCCATCAACAATTATTAGCCTTGGAGCCTGGGCTGCAATGCTGTTTATTACAATGAGAGTGGTTATCAAGAATGGAACAGAAAAATCAGCAAAGCTGTGACTCTCCTAATTTAAAAAACCACATTGTAGGCTGCTAATGGTGGCAGGAGGGGTGCTCTGCTTCCCTTGCCTAAAGTGAATTTTGTTGCATTGTGCTGGCTTTCTTGAAACTAACAGGGAGGAGATGCTGAACAATAATGCTGATTTCTCTCTGAGATTTTTGTTCACCTTTCCTTGTTTTAAAAAAACCAAAAAAACCCAAAAAAACGAACAACAACAAACCCCCGCCCCAAAAAAAACAAAAACAAAAACCACAAAACAAACAAACAAACAAAAACAAAGGAAAAAAACAAAAACAAAAAACTGGAGGGAATTGTTAAGAGAAGGAAAAAAAAGTTTTTCCTGGCCAACAAATACACTGAACAAAGACATCCAAAACCTTTCAAGAGAAGGCTGAACATGTGAAAAACACCTCCAAAACTCTTATGCACTCAGATGTTACTGTTTCAATGAGTTCTAGAAGTTTATTTGATGCTGTGATGCTGCCTTGGTTTCCTGGGCTATTATCAAGGTGTGGGTCATTAAAAAAGCAAAGCTTGAAAAGGCTGCTGTGCTGGCCAGGATGGCAGCAGGCTTGGCCTTGTCTCGTTATCAATGAGTAGCACAGGAACACTCCCTTGGCTATCAATGGCAATTCCCATGAAAACGAGGAGCTGCATGGAGTGGGGTGTGTCATTTGTGATCCCAGGGAGCCCCTGCTGCTGCCAGAGCCTGCTCAGAGCAGCTGATCTGAGAATTGGGCAGCAGGGAGGGAGATTTTTAACTTTTTGATGCCCTTTCACTACTTTTTGTTGGTCGTTCATTGGAGGTGTGCATTGCTCTATTCCATCTCTCATCGTCTCAGGAATGCCTGGGTCCATCCTGATGTTGTATGGAGGTATCCACTCACAAAACAGGTTTTGTCCCTCCCAGCTGAGCTGAGTGAAGGATATCTGAGTATCTGGAAAATTCTGCCAGTAGTAAATACTACTCCCAAGCCAGAGCATGTCCTGGACTCCTGTTGATGAGGCTGAATTGCTCATGGTGCTGCTTCCTTATGGAAAAACCTGTGCTGCTGTTTGCACAAACAAACCAAACTCATCCTGATAACTGCCAGGAGTGAAACATCTAAAGCTGGTTTGATTCCCATCAAACCTGCCCTGTTTTATCTAGTCTCAATGGGAGCTGGAAAGCAAAGGTGATGCAGCTTCCAGCACTGATCCTTCAGGTCAGCAGTTCCAGTGCTCTGCTCTGGAGCCTTGTTTCTCCCTCCAGCACCTGCTTCTTGGAATATCAATCACTTGGATACGTTATTTTAATCACATGAATCTTGTTGATGATGTCTGTCTAGGCTGAGATCCAGGAGAGAACAATTTCAACCCAAAGAGGTTTGTCTTAGAAAGGATTTTTTTTTTTTGTTGGAGCTTGAAGAAAAGCAGAGAGAAAGATCTCCTGAACTTGCTGGACATGAGGATTTGTTTGTAACCAGCACCCCCTGGAAAAACCCAGGCACAAGGGACCTGTCACACTTCAACACTGAATTTATGTTTGTTTGTGATGCAGCTTGTCCCAAAACTCTTACAACTTGCAGAGCTGTGAAATGTTTGGAGCACTTTTGGGCCAGGTGGTCCTTCCCCATCTCTTGGAAGTGGATGTCCTCTAGCCCCACTGCTATTTCCTGGGTTTCATCCCTACCCCAGGAGTCCTGCTGTTCCTTTCAGGCTCTCCCTGATGCAGGTTGGGACCCTCTGCAAGGAAGAGCTCAGTGCCCCTGGCATCTTCCCCGAGAGTGCCCGAGGTGGGTGACGGGGATGGGTGTCACTGTTCCCAGAGGGCGAAATGAATGACTCCACAATTCATGATCAGAAGGCTTAACTTTATTGAACAAGGTGTCTCTTTTTATAGAGACTTTCACTAACAATTATGTGATTGGCTAAATGGCACAACGCCTCTCTACCACTGTTGGTTGAGGCACAGAGAGCATGTTTTGAGAAAGGACACAAAGGGAAAAGTAAGCAAAGAGGAGACAACAGCTGTTGTTTTGAGAATGAGGGAAGCTTACAAAACCTTTTATCAGTCCATTTCTTGAGCACCAAAATTCTCCACAGAACTGTCCTTGGAAAGGAAAGCAGCTCTCTCTTGGGAAAACCCAGAGCCTGTGCTGAGTTTTTCCAAGTCCCACTGAAAGTCAGCCCCACAGATGGGCTCTCCTGGGGCTGGGCCATGGTGGCTCCCACCCTGCCCCTCCCTGCCTGTCATGGAGCAGGAAGGAGGGGAGCACATTGCAAAATGCTTCCCATCACCAGGCAGCTCCCTCAGCCCCCATGTTTGGTTTTCTTAATGAAGAACATCAGCAGGGCAGTATGTCAGCAGCACTCCGGGCCTCTCCTTGTCCCTGGGGCTGTCCTGGAGCAGGGAGGGGCAGCCATCTCCGTGTCCCTGATGGCACCTCCTGTAAGCCCACCTCAAGCAGGCCCTATAAATCCCTCTCTGATGGCTGAGAGGATGTAAATCTACCCCAAACTGTGATACTTAGCAAACACGATTGCGTTACTGAACCATAAATCCCCCATCAGCTTAGGGAAATGTCTGGGCCTATGGAGCTAAACAAGCCAAGACTGCCACTTATATTGCCAAGCACCAGCCTGTTAAAATGGAGGTGAGGAGCAGCTCAGAGACATTTTCTCAGCAGTTATTTATCACATTTGTACAAGTCATGAACAGGTCTATGGCTTTTGGCTGTGCCTTTTTATTTCCAGAATCAGAGTCATGGGCAGGAGGAGCAGACACAGGAGCATCTGCCCGGGTGTAGGGGAGGAGCTGGGGCATCAGTGCTGCAGAAAGGACCATTTTTGTGCTGCAGGCAGGTGGTGCTGTGGCATTTGCAGCTTCCACTTCTCTGGGCAGAGAGGCCTCTCCAGGAGGGGAGTCGAGATAAATATGCTTGGGAAGGGGGCTGGGATGATGAGAAGCCAGCAGCTCCAAAAACCCACTGAGGTACAAAATGAAAAACCATGTACTGATATGGGGAAGTAATGAATAATGGAGATTTTGACAGCCTCAATAGGGAAAAAACAAGAAATAAAAGCCTTTCTGTGGCAATATTTTACCATCCCAGGCTGCAAATGAATCCTTGTCTTGAGCTGGAACAGTCATGAATCTGCCCACAGAGCCAAGGGCAAGGATTTACAGCATCTCCCTCTTGTTACCCTGCCTCCAGCAGCTGCAGCAGGGTGCCTTTCCCCCTTGGGAGTCTCCCTTGCTTCTCACGCTTTGCTTTTTCCTGCAGTGCAGGATGGTTTTTCCCCTGCTGGAGCACAGGAGACACTGTTATTCCACACCAGCTCTTGGACCCACGGGGTGCTCACAGGCTGTGCTGGGGAGCTCCTGGGAGCTGCTCCTTCTGCAGGCACTGGAGACTGAGCCAGGGCTGGGACAACCCCATTATGTTGTGTTTGCTTGGTGTCAGGAGAGGGGAAGATTTAAACCCCCTTCCCTCCAAGAAGAGCCACGTTGTTAAAAACTAAATTACTGATTTTGTTAGTAATTACAATTATTACTTTATGTCTCCCCTGCCTACTTGGATTTTTGCAGAAAACCCTGCAAAAATCCTTAACAACTATATTTATAGCTCAAGTACAAAAAGGGAGAAGTGTAGATGGGCTTAGCACATGTTCTGGAGGCCAAACAACTAAGCTAACAGAAGAAGAAATTGATAAAATATGAGTTTATCCATAGCAAGGAAGAAAGCAAGGCCCTTAGCACAGAAACCAATAAAATAGACACAAAAGGGATATCTGCAGTTAGAGGATACCTTAGTGCCTTAGTGAGCAGCGTGCATGCCTCAATAATTTGTTGTAAACTCTTGCCAATTAATTATTGATGTTCATTGCTTTGTACCAATACAATACAATAAGCTATTGCTTTGTCCAATGAGCTGTTTTGATGTAACTAATGACTTAAGATCAGGCTTTGTTAGGGGTATAAAACCTAAGAACATCCTGTAGTAAAGAAGAAGCCATTGTTGCCTTCCTCCATTGTTGGCAGCCTCCAGGAGGATGCTGGTTTTGAGGAGTCTCTAGGGATGGATCAGGACTGGTTTATTTATTATTATTAATTATTTATTTATTATTATTAATTACACACTCAGGATGCCTCACCATCCTATTAGGAGCCAGCCTATCCCATCCCATAATTTCAAGGTGAACACTCACACATGTAAGCCATCAAAGCCAATAAATGCTTCCCTTTCGTCTGCAGCAATGCTGTGCTCCTCCCAAAAAATATTTGCAACATTATTGGAACATCTCAAGAGGTCAACCCATCAGTTAACCTGTTCAGTAGCATGTCCAAAATATGCAGGACCAGGTAATCAAAACATTTTGTGAGCTTAGTGGGTGCAGGCAGCCACTCTCCATTCCTGAAAGCGAAAAAGGACTTTTTTCCCCACAGTTAAAAATAAACAGAAGGATTGCTGATAACCTAATTTGCACATGGGGCCCTATCCATTGCCTCACATCCTTTTCTAAAGGGGAGAGGGCAGACCTGGCACATGGAAATGTCAGCCCTTTAAAGATTGTGGTATGAAAGTGGAGCATCTTGCAAACACCCTGAGAGCTCTAGGAGGTCGATTTCAAATGGAAGTTTCTCTTGGGAGATGAGGTCCCTTTGAGACAACATGGTCAAAAACCAATTGGTTTTGAAAGTGGAAGTTGGGTGTGTGCAACAGGCTGCCAAATAGCCGCCTGAAAACCACTCCCCAGTACTGAAAATGTGTATTTGAAGGGGACTCCCATCGTGCTGCCCCTTGCTCAAAGCAGCCCCCAGTGCCGGTCCCTGGGGCTCCTTAGTGCCCAAAATGTTGGCATCCTCTGGGCAAGCAGCGCTTGTGCTCTGTCTGGTCAAACTCCTGACAGTGCTGGGGGGTCCGTATCCAAAATCTGAGCATCACATCCAGGCCTGAGCTCTTCTGTGGGGTTGGAAGGAGAGGCACAGCAGCCCCCACTGAGCGGGGTTGAGCACCAGGTCCAGACCTCTTATCCCAAGCAAAGGGAAAGCCCAGCCCAGAGGATGTCATCAAATTAACAAACTGAGCAGTTCCTCCTCCAAAAAACTCTGCTGGATGGTTGCCTCCCATCCAGCTGGGCTTTGCCCTGTGGGCTTCACCCCTTCCCTCAGGGCTGGGGTTCAAGTGACCCACATCTGATTTTTCACCGCCTTCTGCCGAGTGTTTTCACAGCGCTTTTCTCCTTCCCAGATCTGGGCACCTGCCAGAGCTCGAATCCTTCTGCCCTTTGACATCTAATTTGGCTCTCCACAGGATATTTCCTGGAGGGCTCATAGGAGCCTTGACAGAGGCTGCCCGAGCCTGCAGTGAGAGGAACTGATGGAGCTGTGAGAGGAGCTGTGCTACAAGAGGGGATAAAGGTGGGCAGGGGCGAGGGAGGACAATGTGTCCCAGCTGTGCCATCCTCTCCCCTGCCAGCTGCTGACCCCCTGGATGTTGGGGGTTTTGGGGTTTTTTTTTTTTTTTGGTTGGTTTTTTTTTTTTTTTTTTTGTTTTTTTGCTTTTGTTAGGGTCGGGATTGAAAGTGTTTGAGATGGCATTTTATGTTTGGACTTAGATGTTTATTATTTGTTATTTATATTATGGTCCTACAAGCTGTGAGGTTTACAGCATTTTGCCAGCAAGTTACAAAAATGGTTTTGTATTTATTTTTACAAAGTCTTTTAAGGGAAAACTATTTCATTAAGAAATGACACTTAAATTGTTTTTACTTTTAACTCAATAACTAATTACTCATGTCTTGTAATGTGGACTTTTTTGTCTAATTATACAATACTACTTAAACTCAAGAAGAAGGAGGTGAAGAAGAAGGACTAGTTACTGCTTTAAAACTTCTATCTTAGCTTTATATATATTACTATATTCTAAAACTTTAAACTCTAAGTTTTCTACTATGTGATATTACACACTTTTATTTAAAGTACACACCTATAATCTTAGCTTTATTATTCAATTTTGGAAGCCTTTTTCACGGCCTCAGATCAAATGTAGTGTTCTCTTGTGCTTAAAAACACAAAAAGCCTAAAATCCTCAGCATGCAGGGTTCCAGCACCTGGGATTTGGTGCAGGGTCGTGGGTCAGTGCCTGGGCCTGGGGTGCTCCAGGCTGGTGCTGGAGCCCCAGCTCTGCCTTGCCCAGGAAGGCTGGTGAAAGACTGGGAATGTCTGCAGATGCATGGGAGGGCTGGCAGGAGAGAGGTCAAACTGCAGCTCTTTGGAGAGAAGATGGGGAATGGGTTGAGGATAGAAATGAGGAAATGGGGACAGGGTGAAGCTGCCTGTCTGGGAGAGGCAGCAAAAGTGGGACCTGCTGGTTTTTGGCTTCCTTTTTCCTCTGTCGAGATCAAGATTGAAGGCACTCGAGACAACAGTTCATGTTCAGCCTCAGGTGTTTATTATTTCTTACAAATGCTACAATCTCACAGCAGTGAGTTCTGCAGTCTTTCATTAACAAGGCACAAAAATTACAAAATACCATGAAGAAGATTACAAACCCATGAAGAAGAAATTACAAACCCATGAAGAAGAAGGTGAAGAAGAAGATGTGAGGCTGACATTTGGTGAATCTTAGAGAGATCCAGCACCAGGCCTGAATTTTCCCAAGGAAAAACATTTTACCTTTAAAGAGAACAGTTTTGTTGGCATTTCATGTTCTCAGGAAAAGATTGATAGAGGTTTTGTAAGCATCTCTTGTTCTCAAAATATCAGGTGCTGTTTTCCACTTTAGTTTGTTATTTTCTTGTGTGTGTTTTCAAAATGTGCTCTCTCTATCTCACCCAATGGTGGTAGAGAGGTGTTGTGTCATTTAACCAATCAAATAGCTGTTAGCAAAAGACCCTATAAAAAGGAATGGATTGTTGAAAATAAAGCCTTCTGGTTTTCTGGAATTCTGAGTCTTTTCTCCTCATTCTATGCCCCACAGCGACAAGAAGGACCAGCCTCCACCCTAAAGCCTCCATCTTGCCCCATATGTATTGCTATATTCTAAAACCCCAAACTCTAAGTTTTCCACCCTGTGATATTGCACACTTCTAACCAACTACACACCCATAATCCCAGTGCTATCAATTAATTTTGGAAGCCTTTTTCATAGCCTCGGGTCAAATGCAGTGCTCTCCTGGGAGTCAGAGTCTGTCAGCATAGAAAGTCTGAAATTCTCAGCATCCAGAGCTCCAGCAGGACCCATGGAACTATCATTTGCACTGGTGGCTGTGGTGGAAACCAGGGCTCAGGAGGTCTGGCAGTGTGGATGGCACCCAGCAGTGCAGGGGAGGTGTGTGCAGCAGGGTGTCTGCTGTGTCTCCCTCTCTGGGCTCTGCTGCCTGCTGCTGTGAGGACAGGGCTGGCCTCAAGTCCCTGGAAGTGCCATCAGGGTCTCCATGGGAAGATGCTGAATTACCTGCAGGAGAACTGATGGCACTATTGAGAAATCCCCTTAGATATTACAGGGAGTGGAATGCTGCTTGTGGAAGAGAGCCCTTTCCCAGCTCTGCCCATGCAGCTCCTTCCTTCACCTATCCATTTTCTTTCCCCATTTTTGTAGACTTGTCCCCTCCCGACTCTGCCCTCCTGTCCCTGCTGTCTGGCTCCTGGGTGACATTATCTTTGCAGGTCTCTGTAGCTCTCAGCAGAAGCTGCATCTCCCAGTCCCTGCTTCCCAGGACTCCGTGTTTTCCCCCCAGATGCTTTTAGCCCAAAAGTGTGACATGCCCTCGTGTCCAGGCTTACTTGACCCAGTCTGGAGTGGTGTGGACTTTTCTCACTTCCAGCAGTCCTTGCAGTGTGCTTGGAGGCTTTGTGGATCAGATGGAGCCCTCTGAGCCTCTCATGATGTGGGAAGGCTGAGATGTGAAACTGTTTGGGTGCCCCTTTGGGTTGTTCAGCCCTGTTGGCATGGCAGGAAGCACATCCCTGGCAGCCTTTTCACTGCCCAGCAGCTGCTGTCTGAGCAGTGAAGCTGTGGCTTGCCTGGGCCACGGGTTTGGAAACACCTCTGGAGAGGAGCCATCTTTTGGTGCCTCTGCTTGTTGGACATCTCTGCAGGCTCCTCTCACATCCCAGAGCCTGAGCTGGTGCCAGCAGCTCTGCCCTCTGACATGGAAGTGGCCAAGCTCCGTTTTTGGTGTCTCTGGCTCCCTTTGATGCGCTGCCTCGCTGCCCTGGGCCGTGCTATTCCCTGAGGTGAGCCCCTCTTTCCCAGCAGCCATGAGAAACATCCTCCTTGTGGCAATCCAGAAGGAAAAATATGTCCTTGAGTGCTGTAAATAGCACAGAGGAATGGTTTCTCATGATCCTGCTAGGGCCAGTGCTCCTGCTGCTCGAGGCTCGTGAGCTCCCTGGCAGATGTCAGCAGAGGGCCCTGCTCTCCTCCCTGGGGCCCTGCTCTCCTCCCTGGGGCCCTGCTCTCCTCCCTGGGACCCTGCTCTCCTCCCTGGGGCCCTGCTCTCCTCCCTGGGACCCTGCTCTCCTCCCTGGGGCCCTGCTCTCCTCCCTGGGGCCCTGCTCTCCTCCTTGGGCCCTGCTCTCCTCCCTGGGACCCTGCTCTCCTCCCTGTGGCCCTGCTCTCCTCCTTGGGCCCTGCTCTCCTCCCTGGGGCCTGCTCTCCTCCCTGGGCCCCTCCTGTGCTGGGACTGCACGAGGAGCCCCAGGGAGCCAGGAGCTGCTGGCCAGGTGCTGTGACAAACAGCCCTTTCCCCTGGGAAGGCACAGCAGGGTCTATGTGCCCGTTGTGCACATGCCAGGTGAATCCTGGACCCCTCAAGGACCTTGAGCTGCTGGATAATCAGGTGGTGAATCTGCAGGAATGACTCTGGGATCCTTTTCCATGGATAGTAGCTGACCGCCCCTGGTTGTCTGCCCGAGGACAGAGGTCTCACAAGGTGCTCAGCAAGTGCTGGTGTTGGATTAGGCTCTTTTCTGACCCAGAGGTGGGGCAACTGAGAGGTGTTTTAAAAACTTTTATTCCATTTTCAGTCTCATGAGAAGGGTGAGACAATACAGATGTTATAATTCATGCCATCACAATCAGAAGCCAACTATTTCCTAATTATAATACACTATAAGTGTTTCTTGGCTTATCAGCTTTAGCCACACCATGCTGTAAATGCCTTAATCACCTAAAATTACCCCTCCTGGCTCTTACTACAATGCACCTTTCATAGTTCTATTTCTCCAAAGTATCCAGTCTTATTTACAAACCATCTTTTAAAACTTGTTTCTAGTTCCATTTCTCTCTCAACAATGTCTGTCCTATTCCATGGACATTTCTAAATCAGCATTTCTTATCTCAAAGTTTGCATACAGATGCACATTATGTGAGCCTTTTATCAAACTTTAAGAATTCTCTACAAATCCATTTCTCATATGCTGGCAGTGATCTCTGTGGTGGGGTGAGGTGGTCCCTGCCCCTCCTGGGGACAGGACAGCACTTGGAGTGTGGCTGCCTCTCTCCAGCCCCACGTGGCCATGGGTCTCACCCACCTCAGGCACACGTCCTGGTCACAGGCTGGGGAAGGGAAGTAGTGCAAACCCATCTCACTCTTTCTGTCCCTGTTTCTACAGAGCTCTTCACCTGCAGCCCAAGAAGGGCTCCCAGCAAGGCTCACAGATGCTGCCTCACTCCTGGGATTAGCTCCAATGCCATCCCTTTTCTGAAGGCACAGATGCAGGGAGGCTGGGCTGCGCTGCTGTAGTGACAGTGACAGCATCTTCCAGGCCACCTGGCAGAAGAGATCATCCCAAATTCACACCCATGAGCTGTGCAGAGATCCAGCAGCACAGCAGAGTCAGAGGTACAGCTGGCCTGGCCAAGGGAAGCACAGGGACCAGTGGAGCCACCACTCCCTCTGCAGGAGTGCATTCGTTCCCTTCCAAAGGAAGTGGCAGCGTGTTCCCAGAGCAGCCCAAGTGCAGTCTGGCACCAAACAAGTCCCTTGCAGGGTGTTCCTCGCTTCTGAGGCTGCCCTGTGCACTTCCAGGCTGGCACAGAGAGAAAACTGGCAGGGGGAAAAGGAGGGTACGTCCCATATGGAAATAGGGCCATAGGAGGGAGCTCTGCCCCTGAGAATCACCCTCATCTCAGCCCCTGGGGGGAATGTGCCACCAGGGGCAGACCTGGCACATGGAAATTTCAGCCCTAAAGTCAAATATTATTTGGAAGCTAATGACAAACAAAATCTATTTTTGCAGTGGTCTTGTTTAAAATATTTCCCCTTAATCCCCTTGAAATGGCAGTAATTGAAAACGGCTCTCTGCCATGCCAGTGCATACTTCTTTAATTATATCCTGCTCTGCCTGTTTCCAATGAAAGGGCCCTATCTGTTTGCACTTACTGGCCTTATGAAAACCAGGCTTGGGCCCAAGTCGGCAGGAGCCCAAAATAAAAAACATTTCCCTTCAGAGGCATCATTTGAGCTAATTAACTTCAATCAGCCCAGAAACATCTCTCTGAGATTTTTTTCCCCCACCTCGGAGCTGGGGCACTTCCAGCCCTGAGGACGAGAGTGATGAGCCTTGCCTCCCCAGAAATGCTGGGACTGGGGGGATCCTGTCACCCAGGGGGACGTGGGGTTGTCCCACAGTTTCTAGGGTGATGGGTTCAGGTGGAGGGGGACAGTGTCTCATCCCACTGCTCCCACCTTGGCACAAGCCCAGCGACAGCAGCTCCATACTGGACCACAGTCAGCTCATTAAAAACCTCAGCTCCAGGCAGGGTTTGGAGCGAGGGGCAGGGGCTGAAGAGCAAACCAAAGTGAATTAGGAGCCATCACATCTCCCCACATGGCTTGTGTGGGCTGCTGGAGGAGCTGGTTCCCCGACAGGGCCTGCAGGTGAAGAAAGGGGGGGAGTGCTGGGTGTCTGCTCCCTGTGCTTTCCCCTTCCCTGTGCTTGGTGTCTGGGCTGGGATTTGGGGCAGAACTAACAGGTCATCCCACAGCCCAAACCCCACACTCTGAAACCTGGGCCCTGTGCCCCAGGAGTCCCAGGGGGGAGAGAGGAGAAGTCATCCCTGCTGCTCAGCCCTGGGCACGGGCATCCCTGGCTGCAGCTGGGCCATTTGGGGCAGGAGCGGGGTTATTTCTCCCAAATGCTGCTGACCTGCTCTTTAATCTGCACTGTGATTAAGCCTAAGGGAAGAACCGAATTCATCAGCCCAGGGCTGAGGCTCTGAGGGACTGCTGGGCTTTAATTGCCCCAGGGAGACGCAGCTGGGCACCCCCCCCC
>VWZV01002403.1:147174-173392 GCA_013397155.1 Irena cyanogastra
CCCGCCCCAAACCACATTCAGGGCTGGGAGTCTGATTGGAGCTGAGGCTCAGAAATTTGTCTCTTTCCTGAGAATTTTCTCAAGCCAAAAATTCAATTCTGCATTTAATTTTGAGTAGAAGGGTTCAGTTTGACAGACTTTCTACTGCTAGGGTTGTTATTTTTTCTTCTCAAGGATAGGGTGTCTCCCCAAACCAGGGTGAGTAATTTTGTGGGTTTGGGTTTTTTTGTTTCTTATTTCAATGAACAGCCAGAGATGTAAAGGATCTGCTGGGAGGGAGCAGAAGTTGCTGTAGCAGCCCTGTGGGTCCTAGTACAAACTGGCTCCCAGGGGATGGGTCACCACCATGAGGCTGGGGGGATTTTCTACCTTAGACACCCGAGTATTTTAGGGCTGCATCTGCCAAGGCTCCCAAAGTGCCTGGCTCTTGGTTTCCCAGGCTGGTGATCCAGGGAAATGCAGCAGCAGGAGATACTGGCTGTGAAGAGAAACTGCTGGTTCAGAAAATGGGGGGAATATTCTTGTGAGCTTGTTGGCAGGGCATTTAAAAGTAGTTACAGGAGCAGAAATGAGTGATTGCTCACTTTGCTGTCTGCTCCCTGTGCACTTGGAGAGATTTATTGACTGGTAGCAGAAGATCAGATCCCTTCATTCCAGATTGTGTGTGCAACTGAGCACTAATTATGGTTAATGGTTGTACTGAAGTGGATAATTTTTTTTTCCTAGCATGGCAGCAAGAATAATATGATTTAGCAATATCCCTACAGCAAAAAAAAAGGCCAGGAACTGTTCTGAGGTTATTTCTGCAAGCTTTGCACAATAGGCAGAGCAATGGCAAGAAGACAATGGGAAAGGGCACTGGCATGGAAAGAAATCAGTCCCACTCCTGTGGGGCTAGGGATGGGCTCAGCCAAGAGAATTGCTCATCCAGAGCTCTTGGGGCAACAAACCACAGAGGAACAGCCCCAGCAGTGGCTTCCCATGCAGAGATATTTCTCTCCAGCCTCCTGGGCTGCAAGGGGCTGATGTATTCACAGAGCAGCTTGTGGGAAGGGATTGAGGGAGGAGTGACAGCCAAAGTCCTCTCCTCCCAAAAGCTGCCAGCTCCTACTCAGTAGGAGACAAAAAAAAAAAAAGGCAAAATTCTGTAAGTGTGTGGAAGTGCAAGTCCCAAACCCAAATTGTTTGTTGCACCCCAACTGGTAAGAATGTTTTTTTTTGTACCAGCAGGAATTTGGTGCTTTTGCCTCAATCCCCATCTGCTCGTTGGGACCAGCAGGGAGAGGGGAATGGGAAGTGTAAACAGGTTGTGGGTGTTGAGGTGAGCAGAACAAATAATACAACATAAAACCATGCTAACAGTAGGGATATTGCTTTTGAGTATGTGATAGGGGAGGTTATAAAATACATGAGTCCATAAACCAGCTCACAGAGCTATAGGGAACATGACCAAGTACAACCCAGAGCAAGCAATCCACAGGGCAAATCAAATGTGTGGTGGGGAAGCTGCTCTGGGCTGCCTTCCCCGGAGCAGCAGGGATTTAACACCCTGAAAGGACAGGGCCAGCTGGAACGAGAGTGTGGAAATGGAAATCCAAATGCAAGGTGCACTTCTGGGTGATAAGATCTGGGCTTTGAATGGGAGAGGCAGTGGTATTTCACCGGTCATTCAGAGTCTCTCCCAGGTTTCCTGGCACAGCAGCAGGACGAACTGGACCGTGTGTGTGGTGTCAATGCCCGTTTAAGCACCTGGACACATTTTACTTTAATTGTGTGTCAAGTAATTCTAATACAGACTGGGGGCTATAAATATTCCCACAGTGACAGCAGGATAGCTTTATCCAAACCCGGATTGGAGCCTGGATCCAGGAGTCACAAGAGGGAGCTCGAGATGAACTTTAGGGGTTTTTTAAGGTGTAACTTTTTTTTCCCCTTTACTTTAGGCAAGCAGGCCAGAACCTCCCGGTGTAAATAAAGGTGATGCTCCTTTATAACAGCTTTTCCCCCCGAGTGGGAGGACCAGGCTGGACATTGTGCCACTGCCTCAGAGGAAGCAGCCAGGCAAGCACTGAAGGTGTCCAGCTTGCAAGAGCCCATCTCTGGCCCCCATCATCCTGGCAGCCCTCAGGAATTATGTGATGGAGAAGGCTTGGGAATCCTGGGTTTGCACCAGCCTGCAGCTGGTCTCATCTCCACTGGAGGAGATGGGACAAGATCTGCCCTCGTGGAAATGCAGCCCCAGAGGTGCTGGGCTGCCTCAGTGCAGCCCTCATCCCACTGAATGTCCCAAACCTCTGGGAAACTTTTCTGCTGAAGCAAGGAGGGGATCCTTGCCTTTGATCCTTGAGTTCAATGCAGTGTTCAAGCCGTGGATGGCAGCTTGTCTGTGCCACTGGGGCTGGAAGGCAGGAGGTGAGGGGGAGAGGTTTGCTCTGGGGTTGGTCCCTGCCCTCCTGTGCCAGAGGGTTAAACCAGACACCTTCTGCTGGGTACCTCTGTCCCAAAGAGGACAAAAGAGGAAGCACAGATAATCACCAGGAAATCTGGGATGGTTAAATCCACAAAGCCTGTTCAGGCAGCCTGGAGCAGTTTGGTGCTAAAACTTGAGCTGCTGGTGTCCTGTTGCTGAGCAAAGGCTGGGTGTGTTCCCTAGGCAGAAAAACAGGTCAAACCTTGAAATGCCAGGCTGGGACCTCGCAAAGACTTGGGGCCCCAAGCAAGGCTTGCACATGGGTGACAGAGGACAGCCCTTTCCCTGGGGAGGTCACTGACAAAATCCTGCTGATGCCTTTTAGGGCTTACCTACAAACAGAGGCCAGACAAAATTAAGGAAATAAAAAGCTGTTATATTTATTGAAGGGCCTTCAGGTACATTTAGGGCAGACAAAGCACCCCAGGGGCTACACCCAAAATGGATGACAGGTCACAGGTTTTCACACTTTTATAAGTTTGGTCCATTTGCATATTGGGGGTAAATCTTCCAATTCCAGCTTCAGGTAATGAAGCCTTTTACCCCAAGTTTGCTCCCCCCAACTCACTTTTGGTTACATTTCTCAGGGCCCGAGACAGTGAATGTCCTTGATTCCCAGACCTAGAGAGGAATTGTTGTGTCTGACCAAAATGGGAGAACAGTAGCTCACACTGTATATGGGGACAGAGTTACACACTAAAGAATTACAGGATTACAAACAGATGAAATATAAATGCTAAAATCCTGAGGCATCACTGGCAGGGCATGGGTCAGAGAAGCAACCAGGGGAGGAAAGGTATTTTATTGAAGGGAGAGTAACCCTTGGTAGGATTTCCTGCATTTGGGAGCAGATCCCATGGCTTCCTCACATCTGCAGCCCCTCTGGCCCCAGGAGAACTGCAAGCAGAGCTGTGCACCAGCAAAGGCATTTCAGACACGAGTCCCTGTGGTCTGTGCTCCTCCCAGCTGGGTTTTGTAAGGCTGGGAGCAGAGCCCAAACCAGCCTAACCCTGGGTACCTTCGAGCCTGGTGACTGCCCAAGGACAGGATTATTCTGAGTGGAATCCTGCAAGCCAGGGACCCCCAAGCAGCTTATGCTGTGACAGGGTGGTTGTGGCTTCCCGTGGGGTTTCACCCCATGCTTTCAGCAGTTTCTGCTGCTTCTGTCTCAATCCTCTAGAAAACAACACATGGGCAGAAAAAAGGAGAAAAAAAAAAAGAGGGAGGACAGAGAGAGGATCTGCCTAAGGACAGACCCAAGAGAAGGAGTGGAAATGGGCTGCAGGTGTGCAGGGCACCAAGCTCCAAGGCCAGATAGCAGAGGAGGGGAAGAGGGTTAAGAGGAGAGATGTCTTTGAGATAGATGCAGTGAGATGTGTTATCCTGTTGCAGCTGCTGTGTGCAGTAGAGATTTCATGAGAGGCAAGGTGGGGTTTTTGTTTGCTTTGTGTTTTTGTTTGCTTTGTCTTTTTGTTTGCTTTGTCCCTGTCTGGCGAGGTGAAGCTGAGGGTGAGTGATGCCCTCAGAGCTCCTACCTCCACTGGAAGGGTGTGGGCCAGAACAGCTCCCTAGCGAATGGCAAAAACCAACTCCCAGGGAAGATGGGAGCTTAAGGAGAATGAAAAGACGCTGTAACATTTTCTTCCCTATCACAAGGCGTTAGCTTCCCCTTGGGGTGCTCCATCCATCAACTCCAAACCTGCTGGGAACAGCCCTGCAGCCCTTTTCTTGGAAGGATTTTGCTCACCAACAAACACGGGGGAGAAGGGTGTGGAAAAGCAAATGAAATAGGGACCTTTAGCTGCGTTCAAGAAAAACAAGAGCTGGCTGGGGATGCAATTAGAGCAGAGCCAAGGCGGGAGGAATGTTCTTTGTGCAGCTCCAGCTGTGGATTCATTGTCCCCCGAGCACCCTTGGAGTGCCCAGCCTGCACACAGGGCTCTCTCATTGCAGACTCCAGAGGTGCTGCAACAATGCAGCTGATAAAAACGGGAGCAGACTCCCGGTGCTAAAGTGATTTCAGCTTTATTGAAAAGGGTCTAAAGCATGGGGGTTCCGGGGCCGATGGGTGCGGTCCCGGTCAGCGACGAGCAGGAGGGTGATGCAGGGACGGGACTGAGTCTTCTCCTCGTGGCAGGGATGTCCACGATGTCCGATGTCGAAGGCACGGTTTGCTGGCTTGGATGTCCCCTTTTTATACAGTTTTTTTGACCTTTTGGATTGGTTCCCTTTTGGATCCTTCATTTGCATGGAGTTTCAGGTGTTGATTGGCTCGCATTCCGTCCAGGTTAACCGGGTTTGGTGGGAGAGGGGGAATGCCCTTCCCTTAGGTGAAAGACGGTAACTTCAGTACCGTATTTCTTGTAACTGCACTTTTAACCCCCTTTTACAGTACAACAACCAAACCTTTTAACAGTATACGCTAAACCAATCTTAAGTATTTTACAACAGTGTCTAACTTATTTTTAACACAGCTGCACATCAAAGGGCCGAGCGGAGCCCCAGGGATGCGGGAGGAGAGGATGGTCCCTGGCCCCACGGGAGCTGTGGATGTCTGTGGGGCACGGAGTCCCAGGGCTCCCAGTGCTCCCAGTGCTCCCAGCTGGGCGTGGGGCACAGAGTCCCAGGGCTCCCAATGCTCCCTGCTGGGCCAGTGGCGCCTCTGGCCAGTTTGGATCATCCCTGGCTGATGAGTCGGGAGCCCAGCTGCAGCTCCCTGGCCAAGGCTCTGTGCTGAGGTTTATTCCTTGGGGTACAGCGAGGAATCCTTCTGCTTCCAGCTGTTTCAGCTGCAATGCTCCTTGGGGAAGCATCTGTGGCTGTTGTGTCGCATCCAGCCGAGGCAGGAGCAGCACGGCTCGTGGGCAAGCTGCCGCCCAGCCTTGGGCTGTGTGCTGAGCATCCTCCAGCCCCTGCCTCTGACAGCCCCTGCCTCTGACAGCCTCTGCAGGCAGCAAAAGGAACAAAACTGGGCGGGTTTTCCTCTCTGCTTTGCTGCTGCTCCCGGTGGGAAGGTTGGGAATGGCCAGCCCAGGCCACCACCTGCCCTCTGTTAAGGAATAACGTGTCCTGGTGCAGCAGCCAGAGCACAGAGCTGCAATCACAGAGCTGTGCATGGCCCCGGGGTCATGGCACACTCCAAGGCAGGCTATGCCACTGACCTCCTGTAGCTCCTGCCACTGCAGGCTGCCCCTGATGCCTTAGGATTTAGCTTTGTATTTTTCAAATCCTGTATTGCCTTAGTGTGTAACTCTAAACTCCATACACAGTGTTAGCTACTGTCTTCACATTTTGGTCAGACAAAATAATCCCTCTGGGCCTGAAACTCCAGGGCACCTCACTGCCTCAGGCCTCGAAAAGAATAAACAAAAAGTGAATTGGGGGGGAGCAAACTGGGGGTAAATGACTTCATTACCTGAAGCTGTAATTGGAGGATTAGCCCTGATATGTAAATGGACCAAACTATAATTGTCTGAAAAACTCGTGACCATCATCCATCCTGGGTGTAGCCCCTCTCAGAAGCTTTGACTGCCCGAGGTGTCCCTATTGAAGGCCTTCAATAAATACCCACTTTTGGTCTCTTAATCTGGTCTAGCCTCGGTTCTAGGTAGCCACTCCAAGGCATCATCCCCAGCAGGGTTCCCCCTGTCCTCCTGTGACACCATCCCAGGAACAACCTCCAGCCCCAGCTGTGCCACGGCTGCGAGGCAGCTTCAGGCTGGAGGGTGCCAGGATTTTGTAGGTGAGATTTTCCCTGCTTTTTCCCAACTGTTCGTGCTCTTTTGGATGCTGGGAGCCCTCTCTTCTGGTTTTCTTTTAGCATATGACAAAAATTCCATCAGAAGTTTGCAGATGTTGAGCAGAACTGCCTCTATTGCTGTTGGAAATGTTGAAGCCTTTGATTTTATTTCTCTGTCTCTGGGGATATTTGACCATCTTAACCTTTCTTCTTTTCTCTGCCTTTCCACACCTGCAGCTCTTCTTTCATTTGTCTCTCCTTCTTAGAGAGGAGAGAAGAATGTCTAAAATGCAGTTTTTTCTCTGCTGAGGAAAACTGCAGCTGGGAAATTATGAGTCAAGAGGTCCATGGCCTTTTCTTCTTTCAGTTTCTTGCCATCTATGTCAATCCAGGTAAATTATTAACTCTTCCTGTACCTTTATTCCCCCCCCTCTGCCCTGGGATGACCTTTCCTATCCCCATGCCAGGAGCAGGCCTGCTCCCATGCTGTGCATCACTCCTGGGTGTTGTTTTCTGACACATCTTTTATTCACAGAAGTCCTCCTCCAGGTTACAAACAGGAAACAGCAGCCAGTGGGGTTCATTTTCAGTGGTGCTGAGGGATCCAGGAATTTTCATTGGTCCCAAGAATCCAGGATAACCTGTGGGTGCTCAGCAGCTTCTCAGATCAATTAGCAATCCAAGGCATGAGCCAGTCAGAGCTCCTCTGTCTCATTAATCAGTTCTCCTTTAGACTGAGGGAGGGGTGAGGCTGCAAAATGTTCTCAGTTATCCTCAAATGTCAGCCTGGCTTGGATGTGGGGAGAAAAGATAACTCGATTTAAAAAAAAAAAGGCAAGCCTGGAGTTGTATGGGAGTCTCCAAAACCAGAATTTTTTAAAACAGGGGGTTCTGGTCAGCTGGAACTTTATTTGGAGGAGACGGGCCAGACATCCCTAAGGTCCCTCCCCGTCCTGGGGACTGGTGAAGCAATTGGAGGTGGAAGGTGTGCTGGCTGCTGAGAGCTCCTGCAGCTCCACAGTGCCTGTGCTCTGCCAGGTGCCACTGAAGGGCCTGAGAGCAGTGCCTTGCTCAGTGCTGGGGGTTTGTCCTCCTACAACCCCTCATTTTGGGGAATAAACACACAGAAGTGCTCCTAGGGGGGAGGCTGGGGTGGTGCAGGGGCACCTCTCTGCCTGAATTAGGAGTTGTGCCCTGTCCCTGTGCTGGGCTAGGAATGCCCAGCCACAGGAGAAGCTCTGGGAGAGGCAGCAGGAATTGGAAGCATTCAAAGTGCCTGGCCTGGGAGCTCAGTCAATATTTATGGGAAGGCTCAGCTAAGTGGAATTTTTGAGGGTCAGCACTGAGTGGAATTTTTGAAAGCACTCAAAGGCTGATGGGTGACTTCAGCTGGTAGGAAGGCACCTTCTGCTCAGGCTGTGCCAGCCTTAACCTTGTGCTCTCTAGACAGCTCCTCCTTGGAATTATTTTGTTTGCCAGTTACCTTAACCATAAGGCCTGTTTGCTCTGACAGTCTCTCCAGTAGCTGTGCTTTACTGCCTGTGAAATGACAGGCATACACCTCCTGACACTGAGGAATGGCTCTGAAGAGCTGAGGAGGGTCTGAGATCCTTCCAAGTGCTGTGTGGCATTTGGAGGCATCTCCCAGGGAACCTGTGTGTTTGTCCACTTTGAGTCCTGGCACAAGGATGGGTGTATATGTCCATCAGGGTTGGGAAGCTGTAAAATGTACATTTTTAAAACCCCAAAGCCAAGAAGTTAAAACCTGCAGCTCTGCAGGATTTATTAACACAATAAGTTTAACAACAGCAGCAGCCTTCTCTTGAGAAATTCCACAGGTTACATGGCTGGAAATCACAGTGACTTATTAAATGAGGTTAAATTTTGCCAAGAATGCTGGAGTAAAACACGTCTGCTCTCCATGCAAAGGCCTCCACGCTTAACAAGTAAATCCCTCTCCCAAAGTCACTCTACAGCCCATGTCTGCTGCAGTACATCCTTTGGATCTCCTGAAAGGTGGTATCTTTTGAGAGGTTTCAGGAAGAGTTCAAGATATTGAACATATCCAGTTCAAGCAGAAACAGAAGTGTCCTGCCAGTGTTTGTCACTGGAATGATCCTCAGTGTGCTGGGAATAGTAAACAGGACAACAGCCTGCTTGGGGAGGGGTTTTCTTTGGTTTGGAGCAGGAAAATGCCTTTTGGTCTTGGAAATGAAGGAAAAGCTTTTTTTGGTTGGTTTTTTTTTTTTTTGGGTTTTCTTTTTTGGTTTTTTTTTAAGATCAAAATCCAGGCTCCAAGAAATGTAGGGGGGAAATACATTTTTGCACCAGCAGCTTCTTCACTCACTTTGTGGATGGCCTTACCCTGCAGCTCTGCAGGAAGCAAGGGAGGCAGCAGGCACCTTTAAGGTCCATTAAATCCTCTGGACAGTGAGGGGAGGCAGTGACAGCACTGCAGAGGGGACAGTGAAGTGCTTCCCTGATGAGCCCAAGCCTCACATCCCATCAGGTCCTGAGCTGAGTCCCTGCCTTGCTCCAAGACCAGCTTAGCAAGAAACTCCACTTTTGTTTTCCCTTTTCTTTTCCCCCTTCAGCATGGCACAGAAGCTGCTGACACAAACCTAGAAAACAGCAAAGTGGGCTGTGTGAGACCTGTTTGTGCAGAGATTTGCCCCTCCTTGGTGTAAAGTGCTATTTTAAACAGAAATTGTAAAACTGGTGCCAGAGTTTTGCAGAGGAGGTGAGCTTCCCATCTGATCCAGACTAAATGGATATATTTAGTTTCTCTTTCCTTCTACTTTAAGGATTAAAAAGGCTATTGCAGAGCCCAGGCTTGAGCCACAGTGCTGGAGAGCTTTGCTTCTCAAGGGGACAGGGGGCTTCCCAGTGGACAGGCACATGAACATCTCATTCCTGGTTCTCATCCTCAGCCACTGCTGGACATTCCCTGCTCCTGGCTCTTCCTAAGCTGTGCCAGGGCTGCCAGGCCAGCAGCAGAGGTAGTAAAGGAACAAGAATTTCTCTGTGCTTTCTGACCAGGGCTTTGCAGTGCCCTGGGCATGCTGTGCATAATTTCAATAATTGCCTCCCTGCTATCTCATCTCCATCTCCTCTCATGCTTTGTTCTGCACACCTGGCCCAGACCCTGGCCAAAGGTATTTGTGGAGGGGAACACCACAGCCCTAGGGCAGATTACTGAGGCTTTGGAGGAATTTCTACCCTATACTCACATGGTATCACTCACTGCATCTAGCTCTGCACCTCTGAACTGGATTCCTCACCAGAATCAGGGCCAGCCTTACTGGCAGCAGCTGCAGCAAAGGCACCTGGTCCCATTTCTATACCAGCAGCTCATCTTTGCCAAAAACAACTTGTTCCTCTAGAAAGCTTCCCTGAACTGTCCTCCTAAAAGCACTAACACCACTCCTGGAATGCTGCCACGGAATCCCTCTAAGTGCAAGTCACTTGAACGCCTGCTGGGGAACTCAAAAAAAGCAGAAGCATATAAAAAACATAATATTTTCTTTAGTGGATCCCTGACTCTTTTTTGCTGAGTGCTGGTGAGTATCTTTGCAGGATCAAGGTCCTGTGCACCTGAGGAAGGGTCCAGTTTTTGGTACAAAAACCCTTTAGCCTCTGAAAATCAAAACACAGGGCCAGAACAGACATCTCTGTTGGATACTTTATTTACCACCCTCTGCTCTGCAGACCTTGGATGGGTTTTTCTCCTCCTCCCTTGTGGATTCCTTGGTTATTTAAACTGCTAAAAGAGCTGGTATCAGATCTGGGGCCATTGCCCTGGAAGTGTCTTTGTCAGTGACAAGGTGAGGCCTTAATGGGGCTGGCAGCTCTGACTGCGTCCCCTGCACTCACTCTGTGAGTTTTGCTGTCACCCCCATGGCACAAATATCTTTGCCTTTTTCTAAACACTGATTTTCCTGAAGACTCCATCAACTGTCTCTCCATGGCTTCTATATTCTCCACGCCCAGCCGGATTCATTTGCAGGGATTTCAAACTCTCTCACCAGTTCCCCCCACATATATTGAATATCTGGGGGCAAAACCCTGTCCAAAGCCACCCCTACAGTTTCCATGATCATTTACCCCTGGGAGACACCTGGATGGGCTCTATGTCCTGCACTGATGTTTCAGCCAACAGTTGCCCTTTCTCTGTGCCTGGGACCCTGGTGCACTGGCTTTGTGGCCATTTCATGCCCTCTCAGCTGGCAGGGGCAGCCTCCTGCCCAGCACTGGCACTGCTGGTGTGGCTGCTGGCACAGCTAGGCTCAGTGACCACCAAGCCAGCTCCCTTTCCTCCAAGGTGCCTTGGCTGCAGAGTCCTGACAAACCCCTGCTGTTTGTCTGCAGCTTCTGCCCTTTTTTGGCAAGTAGCCACGGGGCAAGTGAAAACATCCAGAGCTGGAGCTGCCCCCTCACCCACAGCACCCCTGGCACGACTGCAGGGCACAGCTGGAGCACTCCACTCCCTGCCACCCCTTCTGAGACCAACAGCTGGGCTGTCCAGGGACAGCAGGACACTGCAGCCGCTCCTCCCACTGCGAGTTGTGTAACTCTCTGGGACTGGGGTGGCTGCCTGCCCTCCCTGCCCCTGCCCAGCTCCCTATAAATCCAAAGGGAGAGGGACCCTCCCTTCCCACAGCGGAGGTGACACAGAGCACAGGTGGCTGGGGCTGGAGGTAAGTGTTCCCAGAGGGCTGAGAAGCCTTTCCTTCCCTCCCTACCCCACACCTGGGCTCTTCTGAGTTTGGCTGCTTGCAGGGTTAGTGTGGAGAGTGTGGCAGGAACAGGCACAGGGTGGCAGAATTGGTATTTCTTGGGTGTTATTTGTAGCTTCTCTGCAAGAAGGCAGGGAATCAAATAGCAAATGTAGCTGGGAGGTGTTTGTGATATAAGCTAGTTCCCACCATGCAAAAAAAAAAGCCTCCCCCAAACAGTTAACAGTGAGCATACTAGTGCTCTCTTGATTTACAAAGGAAAAAGTCCAGGTTTTATTCCAGCCTGGGAAAGCAGAGTATTCATTAGGTGTTTGCTTGACTGAAAGTTGAAATAGTTCTGGAGGATTTGGTGGGTTTTAGAAAATACTGTGTCCGACCCTATTTTTTACTGAAGACTTTTTCTTCTTTACTGACTACTTTTTTTTTTCTTTTTCCTGATGATTACACCATCCTCTGTGTCTGGTGGGAGCTGAAAGCACTTCCTCAGGCCAGAGGAACTGGTACCATGGTACCACCTGCAGTGACATCCTGCCATGCTGGATTAATAACTCACTTGGGCAGGGTGCTCCCTCCAGCCCTGGGTTAAACCACAGATTGCAGCAGCACCCCCAGGGCACCTGTGTGGGGTCCTGGCTCTGGCATTGTCCACCTCAAGCCATGGGGCCTGGCCATCATCCCTTGTTTTATTGCCTGGAACTACCATGGATTAAGATCCATCATCCCCACTGGGAGTTTTGTAGGGCTGGATGCCAACCCAGGGGCTGTTGCCTTTCAAGCCCTGGCGTGGAGCTGCTTTCAGCCCTGCAAGAGACACAAAATAATTCTCAATCCAAGGTGTGCCACACCTGCAGCCCCTCTATCAGCCTTAATCTTCCCTGGGGATGGGGGACAGAACCCTGTCAGAGAGGCAGAAACTAAATAGTCTCAGTGCATTTCTATTTTTTTTCTCTTCCGAGAGAGGCAGGGGCAGATAGCCAAAGATAAAATACAAATATTTGCAAGTCTGATAAGGCAGGATAGTTTAAACCCGGATTGTAAATAAAAACTGGCAGTGAACTGTGGCTCAACTGCATACTTTCAAAGCCAGTTCCCAGGGCAGCTGCAGGGGTTTGAAAGCAGCCCAGGGAACGCACTGTAAATGTGGAGAGGTTTTTAAAATAAAGCAGGAAAAAAAAAAAATTATTATTTAAGGCATTTAATCTAACTTGTAAACAAAGAGCCCAGAATGCTGGTAAATGGAAAGGCATTTGGGGGTAGCACATGGAGAAATTCCCTACGGAGGGCACACCAGGAGCTGCCCTCTGAGCGTGTGACCATCACCTGTGGGGTTTCTCCCAGGTTAAGCCTCGCTGCCAGCCTGGGATCCCGGCAGAGCAGCAGGGATGAGAGTGGCCGTGGTGGGCGCGGGTGTCAGCGGGCTGGCAGCCACCAAGTGCTGCCTGGACGAGGGGCTGGAGCCCACCTGCTTTGAGCAGAGCCAGGACATCGGGGGGCTCTGGCGCTACACGGTGAGCCAGCGGGGTCTGTCCTCCTCCCTGTGGCTGTGGAGATGGAGAGATGGACACACCACACACACACCCGTGCAGAGACAACAGCGGCTTCTTCTTTGTGTCTACAAGTTGTTCTTACCTTTTATACCCCTAACAAAGCCTAATCTTAAGTCATTAGTTACATCAAAACAGCTCATTGGACAAAGCAATAGCTTATTGTAGTTTATTGGTACAAAGCAATATTCATTGGACAAAGCAATAGCTTATTGTATTGTATTGGTACAAAGCAATGAACATCAATAATTAATTGGCAAGAGTTTACAACAAATTATTGAGGCATGCACGCTGCTCACTAAGGCACTAAGGTATCCTCTAACTGCAGATAATCCCCTTTGTGTCTATTTTATTGGTTTCTGTGCTAAGGGCCTTGCTTTCTTCCTTGCTATGGATAAACCCATATTTTATCAATTTCTCCTTCTGTTAGCTCAGTCGTTAGGCCTGCAGACCAGCAGCTAAGTCCGTCCACACCTCCCCTGGGCAGGTGCAGCTTTGCAGGCTTAGGGGGTGGCTTGAATGGGTGTGGAGGGCTGTGAGAGCCTGCTGGGTGCTGAGCTGCACTCCCTGAGGCCAGGGCAGCAGGGGACAGTCCCCAGCCCGGGCACAGGGCTGATGCACCCCGGGCTGCCGTGGCAGGAGCACATCGAGGCCGGCCGGCCAAGCCTGTATCCCTCAGTCATCAGCAACACCTCCAAGGAGATGTCTGCCTTCTCCGACTTCCCCTTCCCCGAGCACTTCCCAGTGTTCCTGCCCAACGCCCTGCTCCTGGACTACCTCCGGCGCTACGCTGAGCACTTCAGCCTGCGGGAGCACATCAGATTTGGGGTGAGTGACGCCTGCCCTGCCCTGCCCTGCCCTGTCCTGCTCCCCACCCGTGCTGGCTGCCCGTGGTGATTTCCCTTCACTTCCACCTTTCAGACCACCGTTGTCAGCATCCGTAAGCACCCCGACTTTGCCACCACGGGCCAGTGGAATGTGGTCACCGAGGCGGGGGGGAAGCAGACATCAGATGTCTTTGATGCTGTTATGGTTTGCAGCGGCAGTTTTTGGGAGCCATCCCTCCCCCTGCAGTGTTTTCCTGGTATGATATAGGGCTGCCTATGGTTACCTACTTCCGGGGCTGGGGAGGGAAGATTTAGGGGTTATTTGGGGAAAATCCTCCCTTTCTTTTCTCACTTCTGCTTTCCAAACCTGCTGGCATGAACAGCAATGCTTTCCCGTGCTTCAGCAGCTTTGTCTCTGAGACCCCATTTTGGAGACAAAGCATCAATTCTGTGTTCATGGGATGGAGGGCTGGACCTCCTCGAGACCCTGGTGGCCAGAGATTGCACTTCCTTGCTCTTGCCATCTGGATTGCTTTTTACACCAGTTCTCCCAAAAAAATCCACAAACACTCGAGTACTTCACAGCTCTGTTTCTTTTCGCCCCGAGGCATCGAGAGGTTTCGAGGGCAGTACTTCCACAGCCGCCAGTACAAGCATCCTGACGTGTTCCAGGGCAAGCGTGTCCTCGTGGTGGGCATGGGCAACTCAGGAGTGGACATCGCAGTGGAGGCCAGTCGTGTCGCTGCAAAGGTGCCACCACCCTGCCACCCCAGGGCTGTGGGCAGAGGGACGCTGGGGACAGCAGCTCAGGGTGCTGTCATCACAGGGACATGTTGTACAAACAGTCCTTCTGAGCCTGAATGTTTTGGTCAAAAACCTACCTTGAAAGCAAGCTGGTTTTCTTCTTGTCTTCTGTTTCATCAGCAGCCAGGAGGTTTAAAGATGCTGTTGCTGCTTTTCCATTGCACGGCTGTCTGTGTGCCCCTCTGAGTTTCTGTATAAAAGCAATAAATTCATCACCTGAACCATTGATTCTTCTCCTCCAGGTAACCATTAGCACCAGTCGAGGAGCCTGGCTGCTCAGCCGTGTGTTTGAGCGTGGCTACCCGTGGGATATGGTTTTAAACACTCGCCTTATGAGCCTGATCAAAACCAACCTCCCCGGGCCCCTTTCATGGAGGTTGATTAATTATAAGGTGAACCAGTGGTTCAACCATGAAAACTATGGCCTCCAGCCAGAGAACAGGTACTTCTTGGTGGTCCCCATCCCATGCAGATGGGCTTGTGGTGTGGGCAGGGGAAGATGTTCAGCAACCAGCATCAACCGATGCCCAGACTGGGGTGATTTCCAATGGGAAGGAGAAAATAAGCTGTAGCTCCCTTAAGTGGTGAAAGATTGGGCATGCTGGAAAAGCCCAGGAAGGCCCAGAGGAGTTTTTCTTGTGACGGTCTCTGGGTAAAGAGGAGAAGGAAGGCTTAAAGCATGGATCAGCTCTGGAAAGAGATGATTTAAAGAGTAACTGAGTGAAGGGAATAAGGCAGCAGGAGATGTCCGTGAATCACTCATGCCGTGGGACAGGGTGACATTGGTCACACGTGTCATTGTTTGGAGGTAGGGGCCCGGGCTGTTTGCTCAGAGAAAATGACACCGGGAGGTGTGAGCTGGTGGGCCTGGGGGGAGGAGGAGCAGGGGACAGGCAAGGATTGTTTGTGGTGCCCCACTCTCAGAGCCCTGGCTCTCCACAGCTGGCTGGTGCGGGAGCCCGTGCTGAACAACGACCTCCCCAGCTACATCCTGACAGGCAGGATCACCATCAAGCCGGGCGTGAAGGAGTTCAGGGACAACTCAGTCCTTTTCCACAACTGCCCTGAGGAGGAGCCCATCGATATTGTTGTCTTCTGCACGGGCTACACCATCTCCTTCCCCTTCCTAGAAGAATCCGTCGTCAGGGTGGAAAACAAGCACGCGTCCCTCTACAAATACGTGTTCCCAACCCACCTGCAGAAGCCCACCCTGGCTGTCCTTGGGCTGATTAAGCCCCTCGGAGCCATCATGCCTGTGGCAGAGATGCAGGCACGCTGGGTGAGCCGTGTCTTCAAAGGTAGGGGAGCAAATGTGAGCCCTCCTGTGCCCCAAAATGCAGCTCAGACAAAACTGGACACGTTTTATCCCTCCAGCCAGGGAGATCCCAGAGCTAAGAAGTTCAGAGTAGACAAAGGAGCATTTCCAAGGCTCAGACTTCCCAAGTTATTTCACTTCAGCTAAGCTACAGGAACATGAGTGAGGAAAGTGTGGTGTTTTGTTTGGGGTTGTTAATAAAAATAGTAAGAACAACCTCATGGAGGGCGAGAAGCTCTGGGGTTTCTCTTTGGGATGATCCTCTCTGGGGCTTGCGCAGCCCATCTGACCCCACATCACCTGCCAGTGCCCTGACAGCACACATCTGTAAGAGCAGGAGAAGGTGTGGGTGAATTTGGAATACTGGACGGCTGGTTTCAGGCAGGATTGCCACTAGCGAATAAACTGCCAGCAATGAGACCTTCCTGCTCTCCCAGGGAAGGGATTCCCACATTTTGCACCACTAATTGAGTTGACAGCTCCCCCCCAGGAGTTAAACTCAGCAGTATGCCCCCCTCCTCTCTTCCAGGCTTGTGTCAGTTGCCTCCCCAGTCTGTCATGGAGAAGGAAGTAAATGAGAAAAAGAAAAACCAAGTCCAATGGTAAGTCATTCTCCAGAGCCCCTAAGGTTTTTTGGTGGATTGAAAAACCTCTGAAGTTCTTGGGGCAGCAACACATGGGCTCTCCTTCTGTGCCTGTTCCCTGCATGTATGGCAGAGGAGAGGGGAGGATTCTGGATCCAGCTTCCCCTTTACTCACTTCCAAAGAGCCAATGTAACCTTTGATTTAACACTGATATTTTGCCTGTTGGTGACAGGAAGAAATTAATTCAGGGTACTCAAGGCTAAAGCTTGCTTGGGAGCTGAGGAAGAATGCCAGGATCCCCAGGGACTGAGAGATAAAATGGCAGAGAAATTAATGGTAATAAATGCAAAGTAATTCAGCTGGGAGGGGAAAAAAACCAACCCACAACCAATGAGGTTTACACACAGATTGTCTCATCTCTTAGCATGGAGACCTGACTCACTGTGAACAGGTGTCTGAGCACATTGGTGTGTGGTTCACAGGCAGGCAAAAGGCTGAAAAGGATTAGGGAATGAGTGAGCCAATCCCAGGAATCTGGGTGATGTATAAATCCGTGGTTCCCTTAAATAGCTATAAGAGAAAAGGTATAGAAGAGTGAAGTACAGAAATGCACAGAACAACTTGTATTGCTGCACAATACAAGGCTAAGTGGAGATGGGCTTTTCCAGACCTCTGAAGGTGGGACATGAAGCTGTGAATTCTGCAGGGAAGGTGAACTGGAAGCAATTCTCCAAGCCACTGTGTATTCTTGCAATATTTGGTGGAAATGAACCTGAGGAATGCTGAAGGGTGCCACCTTTCTCATGCTGCACATGACTTTTCTGCAAAAAGCAAAAGGATTTGGGTTTGAGGGGGTTTTTGTTTGTTTGTTTTGAAAAAGACACAAAGCCAGTTTGCCAAAGTCTGTTAACAAAGATTCACCAAGGGGAAGGGGGGGAACAGGTGCAGCTTGTGAGTGAGGAAGTGAAAGGTTGACACGAGCCAGCATCACTTTACAGGTGCTGTGTCGTGGCCAGGATTTGTGTCCAGACAGTCACAGGACAGACAGTCCTTTCCTAAACAGAAGCCAGCTGCATTCCAGATGCAATAACACCAAGGATGCAGAGAGCCTCCGCTCCAGCTCCTCTAAGCCCTGCTGATCCCCATCTCCCTCCTGCCTCTTTTTCTTCTCTGGTTCATTCAGGTTTGGCCTGACCTTTGATGAAGTCCTCAAAACCGAGTGGCTGGTATACCTGGACACGCTGGCCTCCTTCATCGGCGCCAAGCCCAGCGTGCTGGGGCTGCTGTGCACTGACCCTTGGCTGGCCCTCACCATCTTCTTCGGGCCCTGCTCCCCCTACCAGTACCGGCTGCGGGGTCCTGGGCGCTGGGAGGGGGCACGGCAGGCCATCCTCACCCAGTGGGACCGCGTCCTAAAGCCCACGAGAACGCGAGTCCCTGCTGGCTCCTCCAGCTCTTTCCCTTCTCTCCTGGCTGTGGTGGGACTCCTTCTGCTCCTGGCTGCTGTGATTTTTGGTTTCCAATAGCTTTCAGAGCTTGTTTGTTTGTTTATTGTTTGTTTCGGGTTTTGGGGGTTTTTTTTGTGTCCTGAGGGATTTTATCTCGGGTCAGACAGCTCCCCAGTGTGCCATGGGACCGAGGAAAAGGATTTTAGTAGATGGCAACAAACTTTAATCTGCAGCCTGCAGCATAAACCTCCCTCTGCTCCAGCTCAACCCCAAGGCCAGCTTTGCAGACCTCATTAGCCAGGGATGGCAGCCTTGCCCAAGTGTCTGTTGCCCCTCTGCTCTCCTGCCTGCTGGCTGCCAGGAGCAGAGCAGGGATTGGTGGCATAGCTGTGCCTGGGTCACACAAGAGAGGATGCAGAGAGGACAAGACCAGCAAAAGTGGTGATTTGTCACAGGAGCAAGAGTGTCCAGGAATTATCTGGGCTGTGTACACAGGTCAGGCTGTCCCTTTCTCCAAACCTAAACACTGTGACCCCAAAATCCCAGTTGGGGTTGAATTGGTGCATCTTTCCAGGGAACGGGCACTGGGTGGTTGTGGTGGTTTGTCACACGTGAGCCTGTGGGGCTGAGCACTCCTGCCTTTGCTTCCCTGCGTGCCCCACCACTGGACAACCCTGAGGCTTTGTTTCATGCGTGGAGAGACTTTAAATGAATAAAATCTCAGTGGCTGTGGCAGGAGTGTTAAAAATAAGTTAGCCATTTGTAATATAGTTAATAATTGTTTAGCATATACTGTTAAAAGGTTTGGTTGTTGTACTGTAAAAGGGATTTAAAACTGTAGCTACAAGAAATACGGTACTGAAGTTACCGTCTTTCACCTAAGGGAAGGGCATTCCCCCTCTCCCACCAAACCCGGTTAACCTGGACGGAATGCGAGCCAATCAACACCTGAAACTGCATGCAAATGAAAGATCCAAAAGGGAACCAATCCAAAAGGACAAAAAAACTGTATAAAAAGGGGACATCCAAGCCAGCAAACCGTGCCTTCGACATCGGACATCAGGAACATCCCTGCCACGAGGAGAAGACTCAAGGGCCGGCTTGACTCGTCGCTGACCTGGACCGCACCCATCGGCCCCGGGACCCCCATGCTTTAGACCCTTTTTCAATAAAGCTGAAATCACTTTAGCACCGGGAGTCTGCTCCCGTTTTTATCAGGAGTGTGCTGCAGACGCCTCGCTGTCCTTTGCTTGTGTGCATGGGAAGAGCTGGGGGGCAGAGCCCGTGTCTGAGTCGGGGCTGTGCCACCAAGTGCTGTGGGCAGCTCACAAAGCTGGGGCTTTCCCTGACTCCCCAAAATGAGGCTGCACGGTGCTCCATGCCCACATCCACGCTGCCAAGGGAACGTGTTCTGCTCATCTCCTGGGGATGCCAAGGGAATACGAGCCCAGCACTGGCACCACAGAAGGGGATAGAGCAGGACAGCCTCACGCTGCTACTGGGCTGCAGCAAGGACAAGTTACAGCGTGAGAGTCCTTGTAAGCGTGTTCCCTTCGGGCTTATTTCTGAATATTCATCTGGCACTGCCACAGGGAGGTTAAATACTTTCTTCCAGTGCATTTAAGTCCACAGGGCGGGGGAGTGCAGGTGTAAAGGTCAGTGGTGCAAGAGCCGCGGCGAGCTGCCTGGACTTCAGCCTTCCCTTCCAATCCACGGCGAGAGGAGCTCGGGGGAAATCCGGAGGCTGAGTAGCGAAGGCGCAGCGCTGTCCTGCAAGGTTTGCTCCTGCCTTCTCTTGGGTGGGGTTGGCAGGCTTTAAAAGTGGGCAGACAGCTCTCCAGGGTTTTGGCATTCACTGCTGGCTTTGCCTTGCTGCTGGTGGGGGGAGAGGGGTGTTGCAGGGATCCTCTGGAGTAAAACTGTCTGCAGGCAGCGCTGGAAAAGTGGCGTGACTTGATCACGCTGAGCTTGCCTGCCTTTTCCTGACACCAAAGAAGGCTCCAGAAACGGGGCAGGCAGCCGTGGGCATGTCCTGCCCTGTTCTTGCAGATCAGGGAGTGGCTCAGGCCAGGCTTGTGGATGCCAAAGGGGTTGTTTTGCACCTCCCTCATTTTTCCCTGGCTTTCTTCAGTTTCCTCCAGTTTCTATTTATGTTAACTTACTTTTTGACACAAAACTGATAGAAAAAGTTATAAATTACTCTTTCTACAGACTCTGCAGTAGTAGTATTTCTTATCTAATCAAAGTTCACGTGGGTTCATTTTTTCCTAGTTTCTTTGCTTTCCAGTCAAGCTAGGTGCAGCTCAGTTTACACACCCCGGCTTTGAGTTCCTCCCATTTACTCCCAGCGTTTCCCGGGTTTCTTACCTTTTGTATATCCTGTAATCCCAGCCTTGCTTTCACTGGGCTGTCTAACTTCTGAATGGCTGTGCCGTGCTCCTGCTCAGTCAGGCATTGCTTTGCATTTTCCCCCTCTTTTTAAACCCTTTTTGTTTTCAAGAGATTGCTCTTTAATGGGAAGTTAAAAAGGAAAGGGTGAAAACGAGCCAGCTTCGCTGGAGTTGTTTCTCCCAAAGGTTTCAGGACGATAACTTTGTGCATGCAGAAGGAGATAGCTGCAATTTCTTTGCATGCCCTGGTTTGGGCTGGAAAAGAGAATAAATTGAAGTGGCAGAACAGTGAGGTTTAAAAGTGCCTCCTTTTTTGCCCCATGGAGGAGGGAGATTCCTGAATCCCCAGAGTGGGTTTAGCCCAGCAGGGAGGGCAATGAGCAGGATCCGTGCACGGCACTTGAGCCAGCAGCTGGCCGTGGCTTTCTCCCGGGACACTTTTCCTCCATGGGCACCTGCAGCCAGAGAAGAGCAGGGCTGTTTTGCTGGGGATGGGAAGAAGGGACCGGTGTTTCTGCCGGTCCTTGGGCTGTTGTGTTTCCAGCTGCTCTCACACCAGCCCGTCCCCTGCTGCAGGCCAGCATGGTCCGGCGAGTGGCCGTGATCGGGGCCGGGGCCGCGGGCTTGGCCTCTGTCAAGTGCTGCCTGGAGGAGGGGCTGGAGCCCACCTGCTTCGAGAGCAGCGAGGACATCGGCGGCCTCTGGCGCTACACGGTCAGTGCCTTCTGCGTTCCTCCCGCGTTTGTCCCCTTCCTCGGATGCTCTTGGACTGCAGCAAAGAGGGAAGGGTGGCCACGCCCTCAGGGACCGTCCCTGTCCCACTCATGGGCTCCTCCTGACTCCAAGATGGAGAAGGAAATGGAGGGGGCAGAAATGATTGTCAGGTGCTAGTCCTGGCTTATTCCTTTTACCAAAATGTGAGGAAGGAAAATACTCATATGCTTGATGGGGAGAAAGTCTTCCCCTGCACACCTGGAAACAGCAGCACTGGCTTCACACAGGACTCCACAGACGACGGGAGAGTCACTGTGTACCGCTCAGTCATCAGCAACACCTCCAAGGAGATGTCCTGCTTCAGCGACTTCCCCTTCCCCGAGGATTTTCCCAGCTACCTGCCCCACAGCCTCGTCCTGGAGTACCTCAGGATGTACGCCCGGCGCTTCGACCTCCTGCGGCACGTGCGCTTCCAGGTGAGAGGGACCCTGAGGGGAGAGGAGCCTTGGCTAGCTGCAGATTCCAGGTGGGACGGGACAAGGCCAGGTGCCAGCCCACGAGGACCTTCGTGTCCTAATGCAGCCTTTAGGCCCCACATTTCAAACAAGGCTGCTTGGACACAGGCTTGCACCAGGGGAAAGGTGCAGGGTGGGATTTAACAGCCTCAGAAGTGACACGCAGCCCCCCAGGGACCCAGCCTGCTCCTGGCAGCCCCAGCCTTCCACAGGCACCTCTCCGAGAAACAGCGTGATCCCTGACTGCTGTTTTGTTTGGCTTCTGTGCAAGACAACAGTTCTCAGCGTGAGGAAGCGCCCAGATTTCCTCACCTCGGGCCGGTGGGAGGTGGTCACTGAGTGCAGCGGTGTCCGTGAGTCCCATGTCTTCGACGCTGTCATGGTTTGCACTGGCCATTACCAGGAGCCCTACTTGCCGCTGGCTGCTTTCCCAGGTAAGCCCTGTCCCAGCACTGGGGTTGTCCCACAGGGCTTCCCCCAGCACCCAGGTTGGATTTCCCTCTGCGAGCCTGCCTGCTCCATGGAGCCCCCACACTGGAGCAGGCAGGACCCCAACCCATGGAAATGGTGGGGGGCATTGCAGGGAATGGGGAAAGCACCTCGTAAAGGTGCAGCCAGGCTTCTCCGTTAGGATTTGCAAAGTAAGACTGAGTGAGGAGGTACAGGGGACCTCCATGGGCTCCCTCTGCAAGCAGAGGTGGGAGGGTTGGGGGCTGCAGAGGATCTGGGCACGAGGGTGAGCGAATGTATCTGGCAGTAGGAGATGCTCCCTGCTCTCTGCCTAGGCATTGAAAGTCACTTCAAGGGCCAGCGCCTGCACAGCCGGGAGTACAGGGACGTGCAGGCTTTCCGGGGAAAGCGCGTCCTGGTGGTTGGCATCGGCAACACCGGCGGTGACCTCTCCGTGGAGCTGAGCCATGTGGCTGCCAAGGTACAGTGCTGTGGTGGCCCAGACAGGACCTCTGAGAGCCAGTGGCTCAAGGTAGCACAGGGAGCTTTGCCCCCAGGTTCCTCAATAAATTCCACCTCTCACTGAGGGTAGCTGAAGAAGCTTTGCAACTCCTGGAGATTTTGGCTGCCTAGGATTGGCAACTGAGCAGCTGTGGGAGCTTCATCGAAGCCACCCAAGCTGTTTGGTTCATCTGGATCTCACCTCCTTCCCTCGGGCTAACTCTGTGTCGGCTCAAGTGCAGGAGATAGGATTTGCCACTCAGGGCAAAACCAACAAGAGGCCTAGGCAGGAGGCTGAGAGCTGCCTTCCCCCTAGGTGTTCCTCAGCACCAGGAGCAACACGTGGGTCATGAGCCGGGTCTCACATCACGGCTTCCCCTTGGACATGGTCGGCACCACCCGCTTCAACTTCCTCCTGGAGTGGCTTCTCCCATCAGCCCTCACAAGGAGGATCAAGTTTCGGAAGTTCAATTCATGGTTCAACCACACAAATTATGGCTTGGCTTCCAGCAAAAGGTGTTTTTTCTGGTTGTTTTGTTGGGTGGTCAGGGCGTCTTTATAATACGAAATGCTTAATTTTCAGTTTTGGGGGATGTTTGTGGAATAGCAAACCATTGGAGGGGAATTCTGACCATTTAAAAAGTTGTTTTAGGTCCCTCCCAGATGCTAACACTGCTGTCCTCTTTTCCCTGCTGCAAGCTCCAAATTTAAGGTGATTATCAATGAAGAGCTGCCATTCTGCCTCCTCTCTGGGACTGTGGTGTTGAAGCCAAACGTGAAGGAGTTCACTGAAAGCGCTGCTGTTTTTGAAGACGGGACAACTGAAGAAAATATTGACGTGGTGCTCTTTGCCACAGGCTACAACTTTTCCTTCCCCTTCCTCGAGGAGTCCGTTCGCGGCGCCATCGAGGACAACCGTTCCCTCTACAACTGCGTCTTCCCTCCCCAGCTGGAAAAGCCCACGCTGGCCATCATTGGCCTGATCCAGCTGATGGGCTCCATTATAGCGGGATCAGAAATGCAGGCTCGCTGGGTGACAGGGGTCTTTGCAGGTAGGGGATGGGGAACATCTTCTGGGTGTGAGGTTTGGGGCAGCCTGACCTGCTGCCCACAGAGCTTAGGGCATATTTCAGCTCCGTGGTAGCCTCTGTCCAACAGCTGGATCCCTGGATCCCTGCTGCTCCTTGGGAAGGGTGCTGGGACCTTGGGAAAGGTGCTGGGACCTTGGGAAGGGGCTGTACATTTTCTCTCAGGGTGCTGCTGGAGCTCGCTGGTTTCTCTATTCCCAGGCTGGAACAAGCTGCCTCCCCCCAGCAGGATGATGGCTGAGGTTTTGAAGAGGAAGCCACCAGTCAAGAGGTGTGTGATGCTCCTGCAGTCGGGATGAGAGGGGTTCTGTGTGCCAGGATAACCTCGGGGAAGGGGATGGCAGACATGGGAGGGCCCTGCTCAGGACACCCCACTCTGCGTTTATTCCCCCAGCACCTGCAGGGAGCTGGGAAAATGCTCTCATGGCTTCTTTATGGAGCAAGGCACCATAAGCTTCTCTGGAGCAGTTTATGACAAGACCAGGGCCTGCAGCTCTCCTTCCCTCTCTTCCCATCTCCTTTGCTCCCTCCCTTTCTCTCTTCTCCTATGGAGATCCCCCTCTGCCAGGCCTCCAAGCCATGTCCTTGTTCCCAGCACGTCAAGACAGAGGTTTGGTTTCCTCCAGACTCAGGGTGCCATCTCGTGGCTTCTCCCTCCCGAATCCGGGCAGTGGGGAGAGCTGGGTTCCATCCAGATCCCATCCAGAACCCCCCTGGAGCCGGGCACTGTGGGTGGGGGACAGTTGTGTCACTTTTTTGGCAGGTCAAGGTGAGTGCTCCAGCAGCTGCTGTGTGTGTGGGAGCTGGCAGCCTGCCCCGTGGCACTGGGATTTTACAGGAGGTGGAGATGTGTCCACAAGGATGTGGGATGGGTGGTGATGGAGCAAGGAGGGGACCTCGGGATTGGGTCTGCCAGCAGGGCAGGGCTGGCTCATGGGGAAAAGCTGGGACAAAACAGAGCCACAGGGATTATGGCCAGGAGCCCCAATGACTGCACCAATGATGGTGTTACACAGAAATACGGAAATTCCTGTTAAATATGGAAGCCTGAGGTGCAATGGAAACAAACTTGAGGCTCAGATTTTCCTGAAGCAGATCAGCATGTCCTCCCTCCTGTGAGGGAGATAAGGTTTCAAGCAGAGAAATCCTGGAGGTCCCTCCCAGCGTGGGAAGCTTTCTGCATTTCCCAGATTTTCCCAGTCCCCTTGGCATGCTTATCTCTGAAAGTTTACATCTCTGCTTGTCGACATCAGCCAAATCCACACCCCTGAACCTCAGGGAAGGACATGGCAGGGTACTTGTGGCATTACAACAATTAAGTACAGTTAAGTTAGAACTGATTTTGAAGCCACAACTATGCTGCAGAGACAAAACAAGCTTCTGCTTATCCCCTGCCTCGGGGAGCTGCTGGGACCAGCCCCACAGAGGCTTTCAGTGTCTCTGGCTTTATCTGGGGCTAAGGGAGCTCTGCCCCAGGGACTGGGTCTCACCTGACGTCTGAGCCTGGGGCTTTTGCTTTCCAAGGAGCTGGGAACCGAGACAGGACGATGCCATCTGACTTTTGTTCCTTATGTCCCGCGAAGGAATCCATTTGAGCGGGAGAACCTGAAGATGAGTTTTATCGGCTACGTGGACAAAATCGCTGCGTGTGCTGGCGTCAAGCCCAGCGTGTCCAGGCTGCTGCTGACAGACCCCCGGCTGGCCCTGGCCATCTTTTTTGGGCCCTGCTCCCCCTACCAGTACCGGCTGGTGGGCCGGGGCAGCTGGAGCGGGGCCAGGGCCGCCATCCTGAGCCAGTGGCAGCGCGCGCTGAAGCCCTTGAGAACGCGGGTGCTGGCCGACAGCGCCGGCAGCTCCTGGGCCTGGTGCTGGCTGTGCCTCCTGGCCCTGCCAGCTGCTCTCATTGCAGGTTTGCTCCTCTCTAAATACCCCCAGCCAGGCTGGAGCCCCCGGGCAGGTCCCCAGCTGTAGCAGGAGCCCGGAGAGCCACAGTGCCGGGTGATGTGGGGACGGCGCAGAGCTGTGCGAGCTGCTGCTGGGGGGCTGGAGCTGGCACCAGCAGGACAGCCTGGGGCTGGCCGGTGTCCAGGCACCTCCTGCTGATGTCTCACCAAGGGTGACACGGGGCGTTCACCCTGAACTGTTCTGGGATGAACTGCTGAGCACGAGGCCAGCCTTCCTCCCCCCCGCTCCCTGAAATTTTGGCAAGACCCATACCACCCTGAGATTTTGTGAAACACGAACTGTCGAGATCTACTTCTGTGTCTGGTAACTTGTGGGACATGAAGGAGGGAGCCACAAATAAATCTCACAGAGCTGGTCTTCGCTGCTGGTTTTATTATCAGGGTGTGTGAAGTGGATCCCGAGCTGTGGCAGAGGGGAAAGTCTTGCCCTTGTATAAATAAAATCTATCCATTATATAGATAGAAATATCAACAAACAAGGTATATGAGAAACGTTATATATGTTAATATACTGATAGGTAATAATAAATTATACATACAGCAACAAATCCAAGCAAGCAGGCATCCCTGACATTGCCCGAGCAGCCTAAAGATTATAGGGAACCCTGAATTCCTGGGATGGGAACCAGGATGGAACCAGGATGGGAACAGGGATGGGAACAGCAATGAGGCCGGAATGGGGACCGGGATGGGAACAGGGATAGAAACCGTAATGGGGAACGGGACAGGACCGAGATGAGGCCGGGCTGGGAACAGGGATGGGGCCAGGACAGGACCAGGATGGGAACCGGGATGGGGCCGGGAGGGGAACAAGGATGAGGCCGGGATAGGAGCAGGATAGGATGGGGCTGGGATAGGACCAGAATAGGATGGGGCCAGGACAAGACCGGGATGGGGCTGAGATAGAACAGGGATAGGACTGGGACAGGACCGGGATGGGAACAGGGACAGGACCCCGCCCTCCGCCCCGCGCCGCCAGGGGGCGCACCTGTCCCCGGGAGCCCGCGCGACTGCGGCACGGCGCTGTCACGTGACCGGCGGCGCGGGGGCGGGGCAGGTGGCTCGCGCTGTGCGCGGTGACGTCAGACGTCGTTGGCGCCCGGCTTGGCCGCCCGCCATCTTGGCCCC
>VWZV01002406.1:0-54622 GCA_013397155.1 Irena cyanogastra
TTGGGGACAGGGTTTGGGGTGATCCTGAAGGGCTCTTTCACCTTGACGAGCCTGTGATTCCCAAAGGCACGGATACAACAACAGCAGCACAACTTCCCTTGGAAACCGGAGCAGTTTGGGCTCAGCTCGGAGCATCTCCCCTCAGGCCGGCCCGGCCGGGCGCCCGGGGCCCGCAGCCGCAGAGCACACTGACATCTAGTGGGGCCTGGGGAAAGCACGGCCTCGTCTCCTGTGCTGGCAAAAATCCCCCCAAAAAAAGTTCACAGAAGCGTTCTGCAGCTCACCGATTTTCAGCCGTCGGGCAGGGCCTGAAATGTGGCTGCCCTTGGATCCCTGGAAGTGCCCAAGGCCAGGCTGGGTGAGGCTTGGAGCAGCCTGGGACAGCGGAAAGTTCTGTTCACGTCAGGGGATTGGAATAAGGTGATCCTTAAGGTCCCTTCTGACACAAATCATTCTGTGATTAACACAGAGAAAGTTGAGCCTCTTCCTTGTTCCATCCCTATTTTGGCCACGGTTTCCAGCTATTTTCCAGGTGCAGTTGATAAATGCCCCTTAGGGTTTGAGAGGGATAAGACAACTCAACACACCTTCCTGAAAAGGGAAATGGCTCCTTGTAGGGGAACGTAGCAGGAGAAAGGAACAAGAAAAAGTGGAGGTTAAATATTTTCATGTCCGTTCTTTTACTATTACTTTCTTCCTTAGTTTAGCTACATCCCTCCAAGTTCATGTTACAAAAAACCAGGGGCTCTGGTGTTGGGTTTGAGGGATAGGAAAATTAATTACTCATCCTGGTCTGATCCTTCAGTGGAATTCCCTGCCATAACCCACACAGCTGTAGGGAAAAAGAGAATTAATCATGGATATTAGACTGAAGTGAACCCATCTCAGCCAGCCCTGCCCAGCTGCAGTGTTGTCTCCATTTCAGTGCCCATCCCTCCAGACTCCCAGCCCTGGTTTCTAGGAGACTGTAAACAATCAGCTGAACCCGATGCTCCTTTTTCCAGCATTGTATCCTGCCCGGAGCAGGCACGCTCTGCTTTCTGCCACCTCCCCTGCCATGACAAATTTAGACAGCTTGGGTCATGTCCTCCCAGCTGGGTACTGACACGAGGCTCCTCCTCAGCAAATCTGCCTGCAGCATTTCGAGGTGGGAAGATGTGTTTGAAATTCCTGCTCTTGAGCTCTCCTTGAACCCTTCCCTCTGGGAGCTGCCGGGCTCGTCCTCTGCGGCATCTCCTGGTGATCCGTGTCACCTCCAGGGGATCCGTGTCACCTCCAGGGGATCCGTGTCACCTCTCTGAGTCTGTAGGAAAGCAGCTGATGCAGGGACAGGATCACCTCTTCACTCTCCATACAGCAGAACAGCCCCAGGATGGGGTGAGCATTTCCCTGCCTGCCATGGATTTTCCACCTCACAAAGAACATGGAACATCTGCTGTCTAGCCAAGGGGGTGATGGTGTCACTCCTCAGCTCCTGTACCCCACCAGGGACCATCCCCACAAGCTGTGCTGATGTTCCTGAAGCACGGAGAGGGAAGAGCTGCTGGGATGCCAGAGAGCTGCACGTAAGTCCCAGGGTGGAGAACAGGCCCTTCTTGTCTTTCCTGTTAAATGAGAGAGAAGGGGTAACAAAACCTCTTTTCCTGAGCAATAGAAACCTGATTATTTGCAGGATGAAATATCTAAGCTTATGTTTTAATTAGGGTTTAAAAAAATTCCAGCTCCTCCACAGGTTGAGTTTGTAAGAGTGGGATGTTTGCTTAGTGCTGTTCCAAATGAAGATTCCTCTTTCCCTGACTTATTAGGAACTGGAAAAAAACCTGGGGCAACACCGTGTGTTAAGAGGGTGTGAAATTTCAGGGAAAGAGGGGTGGGAGTGATTTTAGTTTTTTTTTATTTTCACCTAAGGGAATACAGAGTTTATTCCAGCCTGCTGTGAGCACAAAGGGCTGTTTTAGGTGCTTGGCACTGCTGCTGTTGTTTGTAACTAAACAGCACCAGCCAAAGGAATTTTTTGGTACCTCACTGATTGCTTCTTAACAGCTTTCCTGCCACAGCTGCACAGGTCAACACCAGAAGTTTGCACTGAATTTTAGGTCCAGCTGTGAAAGGCTCAGACTTTTAAATAATAATATTTTTATTAATAATAATAGCACATCATCCTCTACATCTAAATGAAAGTCAGGCCAAAGATGCCCAGATGTGCAAAGTTTCATTTTGCAGAAATTGCCACCTTATTTCTGTACAAACTTCAGGTTTTGGAGAGCATTTTCTCGTGTTCTGTTCACATCACAGGTTGCCAAAGTTTCTTGGAGCCTTCTTCGCTTTTGGACAAGTGCAGACAGTTCTGAAGGAGCAGAAACTGTTTGAAAGGATCCAGAAAACTGGTTCACACCCTCCTGAGTACAAATTGAACACAGCTCTGCCAAGCACTAACCCAAACAGAGCCAGCCTGTAATAAAGCCCAAGAAATTATTAATTCACAGAGTGCAGGTGCTGAGTCTGCTGCTCCTGCACGTTTGGTCTGTGCTGCTCTTGTGATGGTTTTTCCCACTCTGGTTTAAGTGTTTGGCTAAAACTTTACAATGCAGGGATGAAGGGAGCTGTAATTAGCAGGGGAGCTCAAGAATTGAGGATATTAACTCACACTCTGCAGCCACAAAAACCTGCTCACCTTTTCCCAGCTATTTCAGAAGGGGAATAGGGAACATCCACCTTGTTAAGATCCAGTGGCCTACATTTCAATGGTTGATGCAGTAACCTGAGCCCCCTGGCATTATTTTCCAAGCTCTCTGCCAGTGCAGAAGGTTCAATTTAACATCCTGGTGGTGCTCAGCTCACTCCTTGCTGCAGCAGTGCCCCTCAGAGTGGCAGGACCTGCACAAACCCTTCTCCACCAGGACAAAGTTTCCATTTTTCCTGCCCAGATGAAATTCCACTCACAGGTGTGGGGTGTTTTAGTTGTTGGAGAAGGGTAGTGAATACTGTAGAAAAGCTCAGGCCTGGAAGAAGGCAGCAGGATGAGGGAGGATTTAGACACAGGATGAAAATTGTAAAACTGGCTTTAATATTGCCATTACTCTTCCAGAGGAAGGGAGAGAGTATGTTAAAATTTTATAATAGAGGCAAACACAATAAAAAATTAAGCCTCTGAGAGATCCCCCTGCCTTTCTTCTTTACTCAGGCTATATTTCTTTTTTTCTTTTTTTAAGTAATAACCAAACTTCCTTCACAAGTCCTCAGTACTTACAGAAAATCAGGACACAAGGGCATCTCAGTTCCTGAGTCATATCCATAATTTTTTGATTGAAATAGCAAATGTCATCAATAAGGCTGTGTTTGTCTCTCACGAACACTCCCTGTTAGGTCATTGTTCGGGATAAACTTGTGACCTGGATGTCCCTTTTCCCACAGATTAGAGCAGAGCAGTTGCAACTGTGCTTGAAACACACGTTTAATGTTAATTTTGAACTCATCAACCAGCCCTGAGAGAGCAGCAGCTTCTGAGATACCAGGCTCATGAGCATTTTATGAAAATAAGCAGCGAGGCAGAGAAAACTGTCCTTGGAATGCTTCCAGGGTGGGAAAAGCAGCAGCAGAGCTACATTTACTACACAGCACAGTTCACCACAGGGATGCTCAGTGCTCTGCAGGAAACACAAATTTTCAGCCCATTTCTTAATAAATTCATGTACTTAGAATTTTGGATTCATTGAGGTTGGAAAAGAGATCCAAGATCACCGAGTCCAAGTTGTGACCCCCACCTTGTCCCCAGCCCAGAGCTCTGAGTGCCACCTCCAGGGGACACCTGCAGGGATGGGCACTCCAAAGCTGCCTGGGCAGCCCCTGCCAAGGCCTGAGCCCCCTTTCCACGGGGAAATTCCTGCTGCTGGCCAAGCTGAGCCTGCCCTGGCCCAGCCTGAGGCTGTTCTTGCCCTGTCAAACCTTCACCCTGTTACAGACCAACTGATGGAAGGGTTGGCATCATCCTGAGGGTTGGGGAAGCTGCAGCAATCCAATCCAGGAGCCCCTGGAGCTGTACAGGATGTTCAGAGGGTTGTGGGTGCTGAATGTAGGTCCCAACTCTCACACCAATTACCCAAACCCCCTCATCTCTGTAAGAAATTAAAGTACCACAGGTTAATTACAACTCCCCACCCCCAAATTTCCTCAGCCTTAGCTCATTCCATTGTCCCAGCAGAGATGAGCAGAGGAAAATCTTTTCTCTTTCAGGTTCTGGGAAGAACAAGAAGCAAACATTAAACAGCAAAAAGGGAGCTGGGAGCCAAAGCCATCCTCACATGAGCTCTTGCTCCAGCTACAGAGCAGTTTGGCTCAGTGAAGGCAGCCACAGCCAGCAAACTGGGGAATTTTAAAACTTCTGTGTAAACCAGAGCCCTTACAAGGAGAGGTGAGTAAATTATATGATTTTTTAACAGAGCTACACTCTTCTAACCCTCCCTCTCCCAAATACAGAAGGACTAAGTCTGAACCTGCTTCTCCCCACTCTCTTCTGCACTTTAATTCCCAACAAAGCAGAACTGAGGATTGTCCCATCCTCACCTGTCCTCAAGAACCCAAACAAATCAAGCTTTATAACATCTCTTTCCCTGCTTTATAACCCTGACCCTCAGTCTTTAAGGGTAAAAGGTCTGTAATAAAATTAACAACAGCTGAACATAATTTCTGCTGCCTCCTATGCTGCACCTAATCTTCCAGCAGTCTGTAACTATTGAATTTTTGGGGTGGGCTAAAAACACCTGTCACAAAACTTGATGTTCTCTCTTTCATATCCAGTTTTTAAGGTTGGGCTAAATTTTGGAGAAGTGGGACGTTTTTTATTTAGTGTAATTATGCACACACATAAAATCAGTGTGTGTGATAAGGAATGCTTGTGGCTATTGTTATCACAAAGATAAAGATGATGGGAGTATTTAAGTGGCTGTAACTCAATATCTGGATAAAAGGTGCAAGGGGACAAAGACTTGAACCAGTTGCATCTTGCACAGATAAATTTAATTCCCTTACTCTTAGTCTCAGAAGAAGGAAGGGGAAATTAAACCAAACCCCCAAAATATAACATGTTATGAGTCTGAGTGAGAGCTTTTATTTCTCACCACTTCTTTTCTAGGCAAGCAGTGCTGCCATAAATCTGTGGGTCTGGCTGATGGAGATTTTTCACCTTCATCCCATCTTGCCTGGCTTTTACAGCTTTAATAATCATGTCAATATTGCCTTTGCAGTACAATATTTCTGTCCTTCTCCTCGGGTCTATCCTAAGTTTGCTTAAAGATAAAAGAGGTGATAATTAATTTGTGTGAGAGAAGAGGCAGAGCCTTAAATCCTTTCCTGTTGGAAAGCAAACTGAAGTGTGTGCTTAGCAGCGGTGGTAGCTGAGGGTTTCCTCATATTCCTCCTTTTCCCAGGAGGAAGAAGATGATTTGGAAAAGCCCTTTTAACACAGAAAGATCCACTTTGAGTGTTTGAGGACATGGATTCAACCCCAGGCTGAGAGTTTTCACACTCCTGCGTGTGAAAAACTCACTCCTGAGTTTTTATGGAGTAATTGTTGGTAAATATACAGTCAGAGGCACTTTGTGAATATTTCTGCTGAATCCCGTGGTAGGGACTATTATGGAAATGATGTAGCTCCTCCAGTACTTCACTGGTTTGGAAAATGTTATTTCCTGTCCTTTGGGATACTTCCACACACAAAGAGAGAGATTCCTTTCTCAGAGCTGTTTGTAAACACTGGCTCGAAGCCTCCATTTCCAGAACCCAGCAACCAAACAAGTGTTGCTGTCAGTCACCCAAAATTCAGATTATTCTTCAATATTCCCCAGCTGGATCATTATCCTTCCACTCTCCCTTAAGCCCTCCCAGCCCATCCAGCCCAAGCTGTGCCCACCTTGTCCCCAGCCCAGAGCACTGAGTGCCACCTCCAGGTGACACCTGCAGGGATGGGCACTCCAAAGCTGCCTGGGCAGCCCCTGCCAAGGCCTGACCACCCTTTCCAGGAAAAAAATTCCTCCTGGAATTTCCTCCTCTTACTCTCTCGTGTTAAATGTTGGCCCCATCCACACAGACCTTGGCATTTGGGCTGAAATTCCTACAGCAGAATTGCCCACAATGTCTTGGGAACAATTTCTAGCCACAAAAAGAAGTTTGCAGTTCATGTGAAAGAAGCTGCGGAAAGAAAATATTCAGGTTCTGTGTGGCTGCCCTTCTTTTTGCCCCTCACATGTTATCCCCACAGCTCAAAACTAAACTGGTCATGGAATAATTGCAAGAAAAACTCCATGAATTTCCTCCTTGGGAACTGGATGTGATGGGAAACCAACCCAGATTTTCCTCTGTTACCACACTGGTTAAACTTTGCTTTTTGTACAATGACAGTCAGTAATGATAAATATGGTAGAAGAAATTTTGTTTGTTCCTTGTTGAATTGAAAAGAATTTTTAGAGTGGATTGTAAAAGATGGATTTAGGATAAATGTGGAACATGACATGCAGGGTATGAAGTGCAGGAGCAATTCAGTCACAGGGTTTGCATTAAAGAGTAAAACTCCACTGTCTTGGGCTGCAGGGTGAGTACTTGGACTATTCTTTTGTGAGTAAGACAAGAAGATTTGGCTCTCAAAACAAAATAATTTATTAGATCCAAACCACTTCTTAGAAGATTCTTGAAAGTTTTTAACATGTTAAGAATGGTAGAGTGTAAAATCAGAAAACAACAGTTGTACAGCAGACAAACACCTTTTCTACCCCACCAGCCTTAACTAGAGGAGGTCAGCAGTTATTATTTTTTCTTTGCCATTTTTCAGGATGGGAAAATCCTGACTTTCAGGTTCCTGCAAGTGTCTGATCAAAACACCTTCCTGACAGAGCCCCCAGGGATGCCTTCTCTCGGTTTTTCAGTCTGTCCTTTACATTTATCTCTGCTCACTCTGAGCCACGGCAACCATCACACGTTTGGCTCCATTTGTCCTCAAGATGTTTTAAAATTCAGCCTTTTTAACAAGGAAAGAGCCCTGAGAGAGAGGCAGAATGAGACGTGTNCCGGAACTTCCCTTCCCTTCCCAGAACTTCCCTTCCCTCTTTCCCCTTCTTTTCCCTTCCCTTTTCTTTCCTTTCTCTTCTTTCCCTTCTCAAGACAAGGAGTTGTAGGGCACTGTACCAACAGCTTCTTTTGTCAAATCCCCAGACCATTGAAAAGGAAAAGCTTGAATTTAAGGCAAATAATAGAATTTTCTGTGAGTTTTTATGGAGTAATTGTTGTTTAAATATACAGTCAGAGGCACTCTGAATGTTTCTGCTGAATCCTGTGGTAGGAACTATTATGGAAATGATGTAGCTCCTCCAGTACTTCACTGGTNAAATATACAGTCAGAGGCACTTTGTGAATATTTCTGCTGAATCCCGTGGTAGGGACTATTATGGAAATTATGTAGCTCCTCCAGTACTTCACTGGTTTGGAAAATGTTATTTCCTGTCCTTTGGGATACTTCCACACACAAAGAGAGAGATTCCTTTCTCAGAGCTGTTTGTAAACACTGGCTCGAAGCCTCCATTTCCAGAACCCAGCAACCAAACAAGTGCTGCTGTCAGTCACCCAAAATTCAGATTATTCTTCAATATTCCCCAGCTGGATCATTATCCTTCCACTCTCCCTTAAGCCCTCCCAGCCCATCCAGCCCAAGCTGTGCCCACCTTGTCCCCAGCCCAGAGCACTGAGTGCCACCTCCAGGTGACACCTGCAGGGATGGGCACTCCAAAGCTCCCTGGGCAGCCCCTGCCAAGGCCTGACCACCCCTTCCAGGAAAAAAATTCCTCCTGGAATTTCCTCCTCTTACTCTCTCGTGTTAAATGTTGGCCCCATCCACACAGACCTTGGCATTTGGGCTGAAATTCCTACAGCAGAATTGCCCACAATGTCTTGGGAACAATTTCTAGCCACAAAAAGAAGTTTGCAGTTCATGTGAAAGAAGCTGCGGAAAGAAAATATTCAGGTTCTGTGTGGCTGCCCTTCTTTTTGCCCCTCACATGTTATCCCCACAGCTCAAAACTAAACTGGTCATGGAATAATTGCAAGAAAAACTCCATGAATTTCTTCCTTGGGAACTGGATGTGATGGGAAACCAACCCAGATTTTCCTCTGTTACCACACTGGTTAAACTTTGCTTTTTGTACAATGACAGTCAGTAATGATAAATATGGTAGAAGAAATTTTGTTTGTTCCTTGTTGAATTGAAAAGAATTTTTAGAGTGGATTGTAAAAGATGGATTTAGGATAAATGTGGAATATGACATGCAGGGTATGAAGTGCAGGAGCAATTCAGTCACAGGGTTTGCATTAAAGAGTAAAACTCCACTGTCTTGGGCTGCAGGGTGAGTACTTGGACTATTCTTTTGTGAGTAAGACAAGAAGATTTGGCTCTCAAAACAAAATAATTTATTAGATCCAAACCACTTCTTAGAAGATTCTTGAAAGTTTTTAACATGTTAAGAATGGTAGAGTGTAAAATCAGAAAACAACAGTTGTACAGCAGACAAACACCTTTTCTACCCCACCAGCCTTAACTAGAGGAGGTCAGCAGTTATTATTTTTTCTTTGCCATTTTTCAGGATGGGAAAATCCTGACTTTCAGGTTCCTGCAAGTGTCTGATCAAAACACCTTCCTGACAGAGCCCCCAGGGATGCCTTCTCTCGGTTTTTCAGTCTGTCCTTTACATTTATCTCTGCTCACTCTGAGCCACGGCAACCATCACACGTTTGGCTCCATTTGTCCTCAAGATGTTTTAAAATTCAGCCTTTTTAACGAGGAAAGAGCCCTGAGAGAGAGGCAGAATGAGACGTGTGAGTCATGGGGAGCAGCTACAAAGAGGAACCAGAGGAAAGGGAGAACATCACTGCAGACCAAATGTGTTTCACACATCTCGAGCTCTTGCCCTCATTCCCCTGCCCCATGTCTCCTTTCCCTGCCTTTCTGCTCCAGGAATTGCCTCCTCTTGCCCTGTGGCAAAGGCTGTGGATCTCCTGTCACATTCCCTTTTCATTCCCATTCAGTGTTTTTTATTATTCTTTATCTCTGCTTCATGTCTGAATTCTACAATCCTAATCTATAATGAGATTTATTTTTCCCTTCCCTTCCCTTCCCTTCCCGGAACTTCCCTTCCCGGAACTTCCCTTCCCGGAACTTCCCTTCCCTTCCCAGAACTTCCCTTCCCTCTTTCCCCTTCTTTTCCCTTCCCTTTTCTTTCCTTTCTCTTCTTTCCCTTCTCAAGACAAGGAGTTGTAGGGCACTGTACCAACAGCTTCTTTTGTCAAATCCCCAGACCATTGAAAAGGAAAAGCTTGAATTTAAGGCAAATAATAGAATTTTCTGTGAGTTTTTATGGAGTAATTGTTGTTTAAATATACAGTCAGAGGCACTCTGAATGTTTCTGCTGAATCCTGTGGTAGGAACTATTATGGAAATGATGTAGCTCCTCCAGTACTTCACTGGTTTGGAAAATGTTATCTCCTGTCCTTTGGGATACTTCCACACACAAAGAACTTTTTGTGGGATTTTATGCAGCACGGAAGCCAAGTGAACTCCTGAACCTTCCACACTGGGGCCATGAGGCAGCTCCAGGGAGAACCTAATCACCAACCTGTCACCTTCCCCGAGCTCTAGGAGGACAGGGGAGATTATTTTATCTGGCTCAGGAAATGTGCCTACCACCTGCTTTCTGATGCCAGGAACATGATGGGGAGCTGGGACCCTAAATCCTTGCTTTTCATTCTAACACTTTCCTTTCTGAACTTGGGCTCAGATGTTGGGAACCCCTCTCCCCTGCACATGAGATCTTCAAAATTCCAGATTCCCCACACGGATAAAATTTTCACAAATATCCAAGAGTGGTAGAAGATGAAGCCACTGCCAAGTACAAAGATAAATGCTCTTAAATAATGGAATCTCAGAATGGTTTGGATTAGAAGGGATCTTAAAGATCATCCAGTGCCACCCCTGCCATGGCAGGGATACCTTCTGCCAAGCTGCTCCAAGCCCCAGTGTCCAACCTGGCCTTGGGCACTGCCAGGGATCCAGGGGCAGCCACAGCTTCTCAGGGCCTTCCCACCCTCACAGGGAATATTTTTTTTCCTCAAAATCTCTGCTGAAGTTTTGGAAAATGGTGACTGCTGCCCTTACTGATCCCTCTTCCTTACAGAGCAAGAAGTGAGAAAGAAAAGTTCTGTGAGCCACACTTGGGCCATTTTGAGATTTTACAGATGAAAGACAAGATTGCTGAGCCTTTAACAGGACCAGGAGTTCAGGGCACTGGTGTGAAGTGCTTTTTTTGGCATGCCTGACTCAGGAGACAAACCTGAACCAGCCATGGGTTCTGAATGCCTTTTGTGGCTGACTCCACCTTGAGAATATATTCCTTGCAAAAGTTGAACTTGAAGGTGATGAAAGCCTAATTTGCTCAACCAAGTTCCACCTCCAAACGTGAGCGGCACGATTTCCTGGCTAGTTGGAGGTCAAATTAGGTTTTCCTGTTGTTATTTTGGTTTCCTGAAGCAGAGAGAGCAGTGGGAACCTTAGGCCCACATCCTGAGCTGCAGGATGGCAAAACCTGACAGCAGAGATGAAACCACAGCTCCTACAGACCTGGTGGCTTCTCCCTTTCTTTTTGCTGCACCCTCTGAGCCTCCTTTTCTCCAGGCTCAGCCCTTTCCTGGTTCTCTCAGGAGCTCTCCAGCCCCTTCCCAGCTCCCTCAGCCCCTCCTGGGGCTCCAGCCCCTTCCCAGCTCCGTGCCCTGCCCTGGACACGCTCCAGCCCCTCCAGGGCTCTCCTGCAGGAGCCACAACTGGACACAGCCCTCCAGGGGCTCTCAGTGCCAGCACAGAGGGACAATCCCTGCCCTGCTCCTGCTGGACACACAATTCCTCAGCCAGCCCAGCTGCCAGTGGCCTCTTGCCCTCCTGGGCACCCCTGGGCTCGTGTCCAGCCCCTGTCCCCAGCACTCCCAGGGCTTTTCCAGCTTTCCAGCCCCTCTGCCCAGCCTGGAGCTCCAGGGGTTGTGGTGGCCTCATCCCATGGATCCAGCCTGTCCAGATCCCTCTGCAGAGCCTCCCTGCCCACTCCCACCAGCTGAGGGGCAGCAGAGGTCTCTTGCCTGCTGCTGAGGTGCCGTCAGCTCCTACAGGATTCGTGTCACAGATCCTTGACGAGGCAGCACATTTCAGCAGCTTTTTGGGTTGTTTATCACAGATTGTCCTCATAGCTCTCCTCTGACATGAGCCTCACACAGAAACAGTCACCACTCCGCTGAGAGTCACTTCAAGGCAGGGTTTGAAATCTGGCATTTCAGAGGACTTGGTGAGGCCTTTCACTCAGGCTGTGCTGAACATGGAACATCTTATCAGCACATTGATATCCTACAGCACAGCTCTTGTGCTGGAGATTGAAATGAAACCCTTTTCTGGGCTCAGAAGTCTTGAAAAGCCAGGTAATGCAGAGCAAATGCAAATGTGTAGGTGATTAATACATGTTTGTGTTGTGTGTATCAGAAGAGAATGCAATTTGAAGTGTTTTCATAAGATTATCCTGGCTCTTCTTGATTCTGAGCTCTTGCTGGAAAGACTTGTGGGTCACAAGAGTGGTTTCGTTTTCCTTTTTTAAAATGTCTGTAAAATTTGCAAATGTTGTGTGCACCCTTATTTACTTTGCAATTATCCTTCAAGAGCAGTGCTTGCTCTCTTGGCCTCATTTTCGAATTACTGTAATTCTCTTTTGGGAGGCTTCCCAGACAGAGGAAGATGCAGCCACGGGAAGCCACTGCCACAGCACAAAGCTTTGCTTGCCTCCTATTTCCTCACTGGGCTGGTTTTTGAGGCCACATCATGGAGCCTGTCCTGAAGAATTGCTGCTGGGGTGTGGCCAGGAAGAGTTGAGCTTCAATTTGTGCCCTCAGAAGGGATCTCAGCTCTGTCTGGAGAAGTTTCCTCCTCAGGAAATGGGAAATGTGGGAATCTGTTCCAAGTGTTCCTCCCAGTCTTGTGTGTGACCAAATATAAGAAAGATATAAAATTAAGATATAAGATATAAAATCCAAAGGAGGGAGATGAGGATGGGGAAAGGTCTGGAAGGGAAGAGGAGCAGATGAGGAACCTTGGAATGTCCAGCTGGAGGAGAATGAGGGGAAACTCCTCAGGGGCTGCAGCTCCTCCAGGGGGACAGCTCTGATCTCTGTTCCCTGGGACAGGGACAGCACCCAGGGAGGGCTGGGGCTGGGCCAGGAGGGATTTAGGTCGGGTTTAGGGAAAGGTTCTTCCCCCAGAGGGTGCTGGCACTGCCCAGGCTCCCCAGGGAATGGGCACGGCCCCGAGGCTGCCAGAGCTCCAGGAGCCTTTGGCCAGCGCTGCCAGGGATGGACAGGGGGGATTGTTGGGGGTCTGGGCAGGGCAGGGGTGACACTGGATGGGATCCCTCCCAAATTAGGATATTCCATATTTTTTTTTATCTCTGTAGCCCATTTCTTCTTGCCAGCAGCAAGTGCAACACCTTCTGTGGGTGACTCTCTTTGGGCTGAGCTCCACGGTAACACAAATCCACTCAAGCACCTTCCTTGTTCAGACTTTGCTTTTAGAATACTCTTAGTCTATTATTTTTTTTAGTCAAATTTTTTTACTCTATTTTTTTTAGTCTATTTTTTTTAGTCTATTTTTTTCAGTCTATTTTTTTTAGTCTGCTTCTTTCCCCCAAAAGTGATTTCAGCATCTGGCACTCCCAGGCCCAAAGTGGATTGCTGTACAGCTGAACTGGAGCAGTGCAATAACAGAGGTTTGAAGTTCAGATTGCTTTCATGGTGTGCCCAGGAGCAAGCCTTGCAACTGTAATTATTGTCAGATAATTTTTCATTTTATTGATTTAACTTTTTCCCCATGATTGTCAATAAGGGCTGCCTTTTTTCCTTTTTCCCCTGGACCATTGGGTGTAAGGTAAAATAACCTGCAGTTCAGTAAAAGGGTAATAATTGAGCAGTGATATACACAGATGTGGCTGGTGAGGTTTCAGGGTTATTTTCTCAGTGGAACTTACACAATTCCAGAAGTCTGAATTTGTCATTTACTTCTCATTTTGGGGGTTGCACTATTCAGCCTAACAATATGTCATTTTTACAAACAGAATCTAATAGAAATAACATACTTTTATTTTTAAAAAAACCCAAAAAACAAAACCTCCAAGGTTTTGTAATAACCCCAGACCTCCAGTATTTAAAGATGAATGTAAAGCCTTGGTGCCAGCTACTCAAAAACCATTTAGAGACCAGAAATGTGGGATCAGATTCTGCTGCTGTTCCTCAGCACGAGTGGTTTTTCTGCTTCAGCTCAAGTCTTTGGAGGCTAATTTTCAATCAGATAAAACTCTGTGAGAAAGAGCAGCAGAGCTGGGCCCTGAGTCACCTGGCACTCAGCAAAAATTGAAAAATACCAGAGGCACCTGAAATTCTCACTGAAGACTGGTGGTCACCAGCAAATAATGATTAAAATAGTGGTAACAGTGAGTCTTGGCTTCACTGGCCTTTTACTACTTGGAGCATGCAGTCACTTGCCAGATTATTATTATCTTGGCACTTGATGCAAAAAAACCCTGTAGTTTTCCATGTTCCTTAAAGCTGAGTATATATTTATTGAAAGAAAGCATTTATTAAACATGTGGGGACAGATTCTCCACAGGCATTAAATAACTTCCCTCCATCTGCCAAGAACTTGTGCTTGTTACCTTTTATTGTGCTGAGAACTGCAGGTTGAAAATTGTGGAAAAAGGGGGGAAAAGAGGTGGAAATGGAGCTTCAATATGAAAAGCCAAACTGGTTTATATCTCCTGATACCAAACAAATTTGAACTCCGTGGGTCTGGGTTGTCCTCCCAGTGGCACCTGTGCTCCAAAAGCAGCACAGAGATGTTAAATTGGGAATGACAACCTGGGACAGTGGAAGGTGTCCCTGATCTTTGAGGTCCCTTCCAACCCAAACCATTCTGTGGTTCTAATATAGAAAAAAGGAGTATACAATAAAACTGGGATGGAAAAGGTTCAAGATATTAAGAAAAACAGAGTTTTGTCCCTTTTGTCACAGGATAATCAACATCAAACTCCTTCATGGGTTCAAAAAAGGACTGGACAGAACAATGAAAGAAAAACTCATTAAGGTGAATCGTTAAGGTAAGACAAGGGTGAAGAAATCTGTGATGATCAGCCTGTAGGGACAATGTTCTGCAAAAGCCATGCTACATCCTCTTCCTATTTTTATTTATTTCCTAATCCACAGCTATTGGCAGTGCTGGGACCTTATGTTGATCTAACCCAACACAATTTTTACATTCGTAGGTAAAACAGATTTTTTGAGGCAGAGAATGAGAAAAACTCACACAAAAAGACTTCAGTGTGTGGAGACACAACTCCAGCTGTAAACTCAGTTGAAACCATAACAGAGATCTCCCAAATTAGATGTGTTCAGGCTCAGGTTTTGGTGAGATCCCATGGTACACAGAAATACTGGGTGTAGGGATATCCTGACTTTAGAATTCCAGCTGATTAAAAGTGAATTGTTTGTGTTATCAGGCAAAACTTTGTGCCTTGCACAGATAATGCCTTTTAATCTTCAGGAGAGCAGGGCAAAGCCTGAAGCCTTCCTCAGCTTTGCACCCCCTGGCTCAGCTTCCAGCAGAGCAAGCAGGACTTGTGCCCTCAGAGAAGCATTTTTGAGTTTTTCCAGCAATGATAAATATCAGTGGGCAGAGCCATCCTCCTGACTGAATACAGCCTGTAATAAGGGTCAAAAATCAAGATGTGTGACAGGGGCTCAGGGACAGAAGTGAACCTGCCCCACTGGTTGCTGGCACACCTTCCTCAGCTCAGGTGGACACCAGGAAACAAAAAATTTTGATGTTGCTTAACACAACCTTGCATTAAAAGCATCTGCTGGCCCAAGCTCTGTGATTTGTTCCTCTCTGAGTTTTTGATCAGCATTCACTCTAGTGAAGTTTCTTGTCAGCAGTGACAAGAGAATAATGTGACACCACCCAGAATTAAAACCCTGGCCCAGGGCCTGCCCAAGTGAAGGGTGACATCAGTGGCTGCTGAATTCAGGCCTGACACTTTTCAATCCTTGTTTATTCATCCCTTTTGTGTCATTCAAAGAACCCCAGGTAGGCAACTCAGAAAACATCCAGGGACAGACTCTGAAGTCACAGCAAGGTCACAGGGATGTCACAGGAGGCCTGTAGGCTTTTATTACCTCCTTTCTTTTTGGCAAGAAGTGCTTTTTTAAGCGATTCAGCAGCCAGGCACTGCTTTGTCTATCAGCATCCAGATGGACTCGCTGCTACTGGGCAAGGATGATTATTCCATAGCAGGTATTAATGCACAGGAAGAGGAAGATAATTCAGTATGTGTAGAAACAGGCTTCTATCCATACCCTTAATGAGCCTTTAAAGCACTTGTGAAGAGACAGAGAATTCTCAGGGAGAATCCGAGATGGAATTGAAGGAAAACTCGACCTTTCCACGGCACCTCCATCCCGGGGCTGAGCAGCTGCTGGGATCTTCAGGATGCATCAGAGCCCGGTGATACGTGGTAGAATGCAGGAGAAATAAACCAGAAAGGGCAGGGATTAGAGAGTTTAGATCCAAAAAAAAGCACTAAATGGCCCTTGATAACTCCTGGGAACTATTTATTGATTCCTTCTCTGCGCGGCGCATTCCCATTAAATGATTTCATTTCCTATTTCTCCTAATCACATCACTTGCTTTAGAAGTCTTTTGCTCCCCGAGACCTGGGGCTACACAGATAACTTCTATTTCTCGTGTGGCTCCGCTTTTTATGACATGTGAAAAGTTGATCCAGTAAAAAGTAACTCCTTGGAGCCAGCAGGTCTGGAGCTTTCATCACTGGGAATCGCAGCTCCAAGGAAGCACTGGAGGGGTAATTCCTGTGCTAGGCTCAGTCAGAACAACAAACACCTTTTTCCACCTCTGGATGGGCACTGATAAACTCCTTGGAAGATGTGACAGCCTCTGAAAAGTGTATTGACACCATGGAAAAAGGAGTGGGAGATCAGGAATAATAAGATTAATAAGGCAGTGATGCTGTAGTGGTCGAATCCTTGAGTCCCTGTAAAAGCTGACAGTGCAGATTTTTTCTCTGCCATAGGAAAACTTGCTCCATGTTGGAAAAAAGGCACTGAAAACAAAACTTTCATTTTGTGGACAAAAAGGGAATGCTGCTTGGTGTTCTCCTTTGAAAGTAAAGGAAGAAAGGGAAGGCATTAAGGGGTATTCAAAGGAAAAGAACCCGCATCTCCCAGCACTTCCCAAATTTAACCCCCATCCTTGTACAGATTTTTGCAAGCCAGGCTGCCAGCAGTGTGAATCATTTCCTCCTGTGTGACACTGAGCCCTCTGGAAGACCTTTGCTTCCACCAGGTTTTGTGGGTTTTGCAGCATGAGTGATTTGCTTGTTGTTTAAGAAGATTTTGGTTTTCCACTGCAGCCCTTGGTCCTACACATAAGGGTGAGTTCCTGTGGTGAACGTGTCTGCTCTGAGTGTTATTTAAGGTTAGTAATAAACCCAGATCAGCCCAGACAGGTGTAGAGTGGGATTTATGGGATTTATGGGATTCTTGCTGCCAGAGGAAGAGGACTGGGTGAGATGCAGGTGCCTGGCACTGCTCCGTGTTGGGCTGAGGGATGTTGTCCTTCCTTTGCTGTCAAAATTCACATTTCCAATGACCATCTCATTGTGGAGAGCCAGCATTAACCTTTAGAATAATCCTCTTTTGAGGGGGCTTAAATATTGTGTATTGCTAAGGCCCCTCACAAGGGGAGAATTTGCACCTACAAATTCCATTTAATGCAAGAACTCCCACTCTCTGCTCACCCCCAACAAACCTGGCAGTGGTGGGCACAGAACCCAGTTCTCACCTTGACATGCCAAACAAGCTGAGAACAACCTGGGATTGTTCCAGATGAACACATTTTCTCCTCCTTACAGTGTTGCTTTATAATTCCATATAGAGAGAAAGGATTAATTTCCCACTCCTGCTCAGGGAACGTGCACACAGCAGCCATTACCTGTAATTTGTCATCTGTTTAAACCCCACGTGCACCAATAGGAAAATTAAATTCAATTTCCTTTTAGTTTGAAATATCTCTGAAGATATTCCCCCATCCTTAAGCAAGAGTTTCACCTCAGGCCTGTGAGGGGTTCTGGGATGTCAAGTGCTTTCCTGGACAGGGCTGTGATCCATAGCAGATGTACACCTGCACTGCAGAATGAAAACTCAGCAAATGCACAAAATTAAGGCACCAGGGTACCAGAAAAATGCTTGATTATTTTTGAGGTCCTGCAATTTTGCTCCTGTCTGCAAGGCTGGGAAAAAAAACCAACCCACCCTCCAACAAAATGAGGGAAATTAGCTACAGCAAGGCCACGTTTCAAAAGCACAGAGCTCTCTGAGTCCCTCGAGGGAAATTTTACACAATCCTACTTTCAAAATAATGTTCAGGTTGCAAAATTGAGCAATCATAAAAGTCAGGAAATTTAAAAAGTTAGTACGTGTCTTTCAATGTTAGCTCAGCAACAGCAAATATATGTAGTGAGAGGAGTTTGTACTTGCAATTTCTGTGTGAAATTTGAACTTTAAAAGTCTTCTTGTTGACCATTAATATGCAGCATAAACTATATTGGTTATTTAATGCCTTGAAGAGGCATCTTAATCATGAGAATTTCCTGGCTGTGGAATTCAGGGGGGCTTGGTTCTGGAATGAAATGGCACTGATGCATAGCTGAGTTATTTTGGGGTTTTTGCCATCACTGGGCAAGAAAGGGAATGTCACCTGTGTTATAATCACCTCAGAATAACTTTGTGATGCTTATAAAAAGCTGTGATTTATATAGTTAGGGAACTGAACTAATCTTTTGAGGGTTTTTTTCAGAACTTCTGTGGTGAAGAGACCACAGTGCTTCCCCCTGGCTGGCAGGAGAACGAAACCTCCCCAAACAAATGCGCTCTACCTGAATTAATACCGAGCTGTGCCACAAAATGTTTAAAACACAGGCCAGATGGAGGAGTTTCCCTGAGCTCTGTGTGGTGGTTTAAGTTCCCATGAAAGCCTAAATGCAGTGTGATGGCAGTGTTTAGATAAGGCAGATGGAGAGCCCAGCTCGGGCTGGGTACTGCAGAAATGCTGAGCCTTATAAATGAGCTGCATTGCGCTCTGGGATTTTCCTGGCTGAGCCTTTCAAACCCCAGGCCAGATTAAATCATCACAGCTGGGGAGAAACTATCAAGAGCTGAATAACTACTTTATGAGAGCTGTAAGAGTGTGAAGGTTTTAAGAAGCTAAATAATTATGGCACTCTCTGAGAGCCACAGGAAAGATGAATGAGTTTGTGGCCGACAGCACTGGTTCTGCTGATGTCACTCTGAAAGACAAATGAAAATATCAAAAATGTGGGGAGGGTTTCACACACGGCCAAAGGAACAGCTAAGGGAGCAAATACAGGTTAAAGTGTGGCACCGAGGAGTCCAACAGCGACTCAGCTCCAAGGAAAAATGACATTTTGGTGCTTCTAGAGATTTTTATGTGAGGTTCAGTGCCCCAGGTGGGGTGCAGGAAGCCATGAGCGTCCTGAGCTCTGTGTCAGTCAGCTCTGGGCTGGTTTGGTCATGGAACTCTGTCAGCCTGGGAGTGAAATGTCTCCCATGGAGGTATGCAAGTGGCAGGATCTAAAACTTTGTGTAAAATCAAAAATTCCAGAATGGTTTGGGTTCGAAGGGATTTTAAGATCATCTCACTTCAACCCCTGCTGGTGCCTTGTGCAGGCTGCCCTGGAGCAGAGGCTGGATGGACCTAAAGAATCAAGCAGGGATTTATTAAAAGCATTTCCTCCATGGATCCACCTTGGGCAGCACAAGAGCCCAGCCAGGGCTGCACCCAAGATGAACCAAAATGGGCACAAAATGCAGCCCGGGCACGGGCTCTGTCACTGGGATCAGTTCTGCTCCATTTGCACCTTGGAGTTCATTGTCCAATTCCAGCTTTAGCTGCTGCACTCCCATCCTGCTTGTTTTTCTCTCTCCAGCCCACGGTGTTTGTGCTCTTGGGCTGAGATTTGGATCATTTGTCCTTGGTCCCCAGCTGGAGCAGGAATTGTTTTGTCTCCCTGCTCTGTGCAGAGAGCTCCCCATGCCCTGATATGAACCCAGACCCACACACTAAAGCAGCACAGAATGTGAAAAACAGAAAAGCTCAAACCTGAGAAAACTAAAACCTGAAAAATATAAAAGCTAAAACTCATTAGACCAGGCTGCTTCAAGCCCTGTCCAGCCTGGCCTTGGACACTTCCAGGGGTGTCCAGGTATCCATGAATGTCACCAGTGCAAAGTTAAGGCAAACACCTAAAGGAGAAGATCTTTGGATCAGGTTTGATCCCATCCCTTCCATCAGACGAGCTCTGGGGGAGCTGCTCACACCAACAGCAGCCAGTCCAAACCTCTTCCAGAGGTGGCAGAGGACAGGGGGGACATTTGGCCAGTCTGAGGCTTCCAAGCCCTTTCCAGAAATGCATTTGGAGCAGCCGTGCCAGCTGAGCTCCTGGGGTTTGCCAAACCTGGGTGCCACAGGTGCCACCAATCCCATCTCCTCAGGTGTGGTGCAGTTTGTGCAGCTCACAGAGCCGTGTGTAAATTCAGGGGAATTCCTCCATGGAAAGGGGGCTCAGGCCTTGGCAGGGGCTGCCCAGGCAGCTTTGGAGTGCCCATCCCTGCAGGTGTCCCCTGGAGGTGGCACTCAGAGCTCTGGGCTGGGGACAAGGTGGCCATGGGGCACAGCTGGGACTCCAGAATCCTTTTTTTCCCTAACCTTAATGATTCTGGGATTCTGTCAGCCAGACTCAGCCTTTGTGGGGAAATAAATGGCATCTGGGATAAAAACCAACAGAAGGAAAGAGACACAATTTCCATGTTTAGCCTTCATGACCTTCAAGGCCCATCTAAGCACTGAGTGACTGTGAAATGATGTGACAATTTATGAAACTTTTGAATTCCCTCGCCTTGCCAGCTCATGCCAGCTTTATTTTTATGAGCACAAAGGCTGGAAAGAGAATTTTTCCATCCAGACTTTAGTTCTGCCTGATGCCTGTGCTGCCCAGGACCAGCCATGTCTGGGATAAATCCTTGGGCTGGATCCATGGGCTCCATCCCAGCTGCCTCAGCCTTGGGAGCCACAGCTCCAGAGTAAAGTCCAAACAAGCAGCAGAATCTGATGTCACTAATCTGGGTCTTTAGCCAGGATTAAAGAACAGATGCATTTTTACTGCTGTCTCTTCACTGATTCCCATTTTACTGCTTCCCTGCCCCTATCAGTCTCATCCTTTTGTTCCTGCTCTTCCTCTGAGCTGTTCCTCTCATGCAGGCCGTGGCTGCTGTGCCCCTTCCCTGGGCTGCAGGTGGTTCTGCCAAGGAATTCTGCCCCAGTAATTCTGATATTTCTCTGTGCCCCCTTCCCAACTTCAGTTTTACCTTCAGCACCCCGAAATTCTGCACCAATTCCCTCAGAAATGCCAGAAATCCCTTTCAGCCTCCACACTGGGAATGCAAAATGATGTGATGTCCTTCTGACCATCTGCTAGACCTCAGCTTATCCAAGCCCTTAAGTATGGGCTCATTTTACTTTTTAAATTAATTTTATTTGATTAATCTCTCACTGCTTGATTAATTAATGTTTAAGGATCAGAGCTTTGGGTTGTGCCCAGGTTCACCAGACAGGTGGGTGAGGTTCCACACCCTGGCACTGTAAATTCTGCTGTTTCAACTCTCACTGCTCACTCCTGCTCAAATATTTTCAGGGGAAAAAAAAAAAATTGGTTGGTAAGAAGAGCTGCCTGCTTGGATGTGGGTGAGGGTGGGCAGATCTGAGGGGAAGCAAGGCCTGCCTGGCTCACAGCAAAATTCTCTTCATTCCCAGCCCTCTTCACTGCTTGAAAGAGGAGATTAGGAAATGAAGAGAAGTTTGAAAGGCACATTGAAACCAAGGCTGACCCTACACCTACTCCCACCCCCTCTGCCAGGGATCAGGGCAGTGCAGCTGCTGCTCTCTCTGCCAGATGTGCAGCAGCAGCAGCCCCAAGCCCTCCTCAATCCCTGAAGCCTCCAGCACCTTCCCTGGGTGGCTCCATGGATTTAGAGCTGGACTTGCACCACCTCATTATTTCCCCAGATTTCCTCCTGGGTGCCAGGGAAGGTTTTTGGGGTTGTCTTGGCTGGGAGTGCTGCCCTTCATTTCATGGTTTGTTCCTGCTTGGGACCAGTCACACATCATCTGTGCTGGATTTAAAATTCTCTCTCTTTGAAATACTCCTCAAAAGACACCAAATGTTTTGTTTCCATCACGGAATTATGCAGCTTTTTGTGGTGTTTTATTTGGGCTTTTTCTTAGAGGAGGAAACTGGAAGTTTCATCTTCACCCTGAATTTTTATAGAAGTCACTAGACCTGGAAAAACTGGAAAGGCAACAAAGAAAACAGGATCAGGTCCACATTTTGGTTGCATTTAATTTTACTCCCAAATTTTAGAGTTTTTCCCCTCAGTCCCACAGATAACCAGTGGCTGAGGAAGGTACATTTAGGGAGAGTTTTATGTCACATATGGCATTAATTGCCAGCCCCCTCCAGGGCTGCCACCTGCTTTTTGGGGTGGCTGGGTGGATCATTTGTCACATCTCTAACTCAGTCTCTCAGTGTCCTCTCATAAAATCTGTGGTGTGGAAAAAAAAAAAAAAAAAGAATGAAAGAGCAAAACGATCTGGCTGTGGTTATAAAATGATTGATGTGGTCAGAGGAAGGGATATTCACATTTTGCTCTTTGCTTGGCATGTGAACAAAAGCTCTTGCAGCTCATATTTTTGCTGAAGGAAGCCAAGGTTATTAGTTTTGGATGATAATAAACATCCACCATGGGATAACATAGAGGAGGATATTATAACTTATTATATCTACATTTATAAAGTATATTCTGCATGCAAATTAGTTCTGCCCTTTATTTATAGTATTAAAATACACACCAAAAAACTTCATTCCTTTTCAGAAAGTGACTGGAATTGGTTTACTGGAATAAAATAATAAAAAAATAATTAATTGGTTTATTGGAATCCTGGAGGTGTTTGTTTGCCTGTGAGACTCTGCTGGAGGAGTCAACACCCCCAAAAATGGCTCTTTTCTTGCACTGTGGTTTTGGAAGAGTTATCAGTACCCGTCTGGATAATCTTAATTTGGATCTGTCTGCAGACATACAAACACAATGAAATCCTGGGTATGACCATGATAAATCAATATTTATTTCCTTTAGAGCCCATCCCTCCTTTGGTCTGGAGTACTGGGTGGTAATCAGGGAAAGAAATCATTCCCAAAGCTCCTGGGGAGGGTTGGGCAGGTCAGAAATGCCAAATTCCATTTCCAGGGGGTACCAAACACAACAAAAAGCTCAGTGGCTGATGAGACAAGGTGATGCAATGCTCAGTGCTATTAAAATCAGGTGATTGGTTCTGTGGGAAATGGATTTCTAGAAAATTCTTAAAGCTTGACAGAAGGCTCACAGTGTGCATCTGTATGTAAACTCTGAGATGAGAAATGCTGACTTGGAAATGCCATGGCATAGGACAGACATTGGTGAGAGAGAAATGGAGCTAGAAATAAGTTTTAAAGGATGGTTTTGTAAATAAGATTAGGTATTTTAGAGAAATAAAACTGTGAAAGATGCATTGCAGTAGGACTCATGAGGAGTAATTTTAGATTATTGGTTTCAAGGCATTTACAGCATGGTGTGGCTAAAGCTGATAGGCCAAGAAATGCTTATAGTGTATTGTAATTAGGAAATAGTCAGCTTCTAATTGTAATTCTGAATTGTCTCACCCTTCTTATAAGACTAAAAATTGAATAAAAGTTTTTAAAACACCTCTCAGTTGCCTCATCTCTAAGTCAAAAAAAGGCGTAATCCAACAGGTTCCACTAACGAAACACTGGATGATATTTTTTGATAATTTTGACTTTTTTCTCCATGAAAATAACTCCAGCTGAGGGTGCTTGAATCATTGATGTTTTACAGTGAGACCACAGAGCCATTGCTCTAAACTTAGAAGTTTTTATAAGACCATTGCTCTGATCTGAACCTCATGTAGCATTTCTTCATAAATTGATACACAGGGAAAAGACAAGAGAAGAGTTCATCTCAATATTTACACATGAGATTGGAGTAAAACCAAATATTTACCAAAAAAAAGTAGATTTGAGAAGCAAAATATAATTTTTTTGTGTGGCAGGACCGTTTTCCTTCCCAAATAAAAGCAGCCAAACCAAGCTCACAAAGCCTCCGTGCTGGAAACAAGCATGTCCAGTGGTGGAACATGATCTGGGGAGCCAGTGCGTAGGCTGGGCTTTTATCAGGCTGGGCTTTTCTCCCCAGATTAGAGGGGAAGGGGGGCACCAACATCTGCACAAAGCCTTGGGGCCGCAGTGACGCAGAACCCGCGGGGGCTCGCTGCCCTGCAGGATTCCTGTCTGCAAGGGAGAGCTGGCAAATTACAGGGGAAATCAGGGCTTGTTCCCCCGGATGCCAGGGGATGGTGGGGCTGGGGTAGCCCCGGGGTCAGCAGCTCCCGGGCCAGGCTCTGGGCTCGCAGAAATCACCCACAGACCTCGGTGGAGGGAAGGGAGGGGCACGGATGGACAGCAGCAGAGTGGGTTTGGCTGCTGGGAGCTGGGGAGGCAGAGATTGGAGCTCTGTCCCCCCCCAATTCCGTGTGTGTGCAGTTTGCAGTAGCTGCTCTTTGTATCTGAGTTATGGTAATTCACAGCCCTCTATTCATATTGTAATTATTATATATTATATATATTATATTGTCATTATTTTATATATAATATTTATTATTGTATCCGNATTCATATGGGAATTATTATATATTATATATAATAATATTCTGTAATTATTATATAGATTATAGATATTATGATATATATATAATAGATATAATTGAGCTATTGTAATTCATAGCCCCCACTGTAATTCAGAGACCTCTGTGCTTGCCCAGTTCCACGAGCATTTCCCTCCAGTTACTCTGGTTGATTTTCCCCACTCTGTTTTTAACTGACTCAAGCCTTGGAGTTTCTAACATTTCCCGCGGCAGGTTTCTGCACAGTCTGCTGCACTGCACAGAAACAAACCCGAGGGCCAAACCAAACCCTCCTGCTCCTTCCCAGCTGGATTTCCTTGCCTCAGCCCAAACAAATGACCTCGTTCATGGCCGTGGTCTGCCAGTATCTGTTGAGAGCAGCCGTGCCTTGTTTATTGTCCGTGTCTCACCTGGGCTCGCTCCTCCTGCTCCCTGCTCTCATGATATTTATGTTATTTAATTGTGCTTAAAATGGGTTCCAGCCCAGTTTAACTTCACCTCTGAGGTTTTGTGAGTTTTGGGCTTTGCCTTTGCCTTCCAGCCATGGCACAGCCTGGTCTCAGAAGGGGATCGTGATCCCCAAACTGGCTCGTTGCCAAATCTTGGTCACTGCTATCCCGTGGTGCAGGTGCTTCCAGAAACTTCTCCCCAACATTTCAAGCATTGCTTTGTTAGAGACCAAAGGAAATCTGATGTGTTGCCATTGGCATAACCTGCTGGGGGTCTGCATCCTCAGCTCTGCCCTCATTCCCAGATTGCTGGTGGCTTTCCAGAGGCAGCACAGCCCCTCTCCTGACCCTCCTTCCCCAGGCTCAGCCCGGGGCTGTTGCTGTCCCACACCAAGGGGCCGGAGCTCTCCCAGGGAAAGATCTAAGGGAGAAAAAATGCGCCAGCACAAACCCTGAAACAGGATCTGGGCTGCCATGCTGCACACCAGGAGGGGGAAGGGGAAGGGGAAGGGGAAGGCCGTGTGCTGGATCCAGGCTAAGCTGCCCGGAGTCATCAGGACGTCTCCCCATGATCTCCATGCTGGGGACTCAGGGCACCCTACTCCTCTCTCTTCTGCCCAGCCTGGCCCCACAAACTTTCATCCCACAGCTGCCAGGCATTCGCAGCCCTCTCACATCTTTGGTTTTATTTATTTCCTTTTTGTGGTTCCCATGTTTCTCCCAGACTGAACTGCAGGCAATGTCTGAGCAGCTCATCCTAAACAGAATTCCTGAGGTTGGAAAAGCCCTCCCAGCCCAGGCAGTCCCAGCTGTGCCCCATGGCCACCTTGTCCCCAGAGCACTGAGTGCCACCTCCAGGGGACACCTCCAGATTTGCATTCCAAACCCCCCTAAGCAGCTCCTCCCAAAGTCTGACCACCCTTTCCATGCAGAAATGTTTCCTGATATCCAACCTGAGCCTCCTGTGTGCTGGAGGCCTTTCCTTCTCATCCTGCCCCTGTTCACTGCTAGAAAAGGACTCCCAAGTAAGAAAGCAAAATTTCCTCACTTTCTAAAGAAAATATCAACAAACACAGCCCATGCAGGAAAAAAAGGCTGATTTTTGATTTAATATTTGACTAGCTCAGCCCACAGGGAACATACAAGCCACCACTCACCTGATCCCACTGAATGCTCCTCAGCTGAGCGGTAAAGTGAGACATTTCCACCAGGCTGCTGATGTTCCTGGAGATAAAGGTGTTGAGTTCCTGCTGCTTTCACCACTTGGCACGAGGAGAGGAAGGCTGGTGCCCAGCAGTGAAAGTGTTACTGAGCACCAGGGGCAGCCAGAGCTGCTGAGGGAGGCACATGGAAAACATGACGGTGAGCAAGAGGGGCTAATTAACACTGGCTGCTTAAATTAGAAAGCTTTTAATGGCTAATGTTTAAAAATAACACCTTAATGACATCTAAAAATAGCTGCTGCTGAGCCCCAGAGTGCTCTGACCTCCATTAAATGGGGGGTCCATTTCCCAGGACTGGTGGTGTAAATCACATTTTCCTTCCTGCTCTCCCCGGGATCAGCTGCAAAGCCTGACCTTGGGAGAGAGCTGGGTCACTCCTCGGGACGGTGGGCAAGGTGTGGATGTCCTGGGCAGGATGAGGAGTTGCAGAGGATGATCCTGGGTCGTGCTCATCATGAGGGACTGAAAAAAGGAGACTCAGGGCTGAGCTCAGCACTCTGCACAGCTCCTGAAAGGTGCCTGTCCCCAGCTGGCCTTGGGCTCTTTCTCCGGGCAGCTCTGACAGAAGCAGAGCACACAGCCTCGAGCTGCACCAAGGGAAATCCAGGTTGGACAGCAGGAAAAAGTTTTTTCCAGCAAGGGGGATAAAGCTCTGGAATGGCTGCCCGGGGAGGTGCTGCAGTCACCATCCCTGGGTGTGTTTAACAAAGCCTGGATGTGGCACTGGGTGCCAGGGTTTAGCTGAGGTGTTGGGGCTGGGTTGGACTCGATGGTCTTGAAGGTCTCTTCCAACCCAGTGATTCTGGGATTCTGTGAATTCTGTGAGTGGGAGATTCCCAGACCAGGCAAAAACAGGGATGAGGAAGGTATTGCTGGGATTAAGGACACAGGAGACCCAAGCTCCATTTCCAGCTCGGTTGCCGATGTCTTGTGAGATGTCTTGAGGTCCCTCATGGTCCTACTGTGACCCAAAACCACATGGAGATCTCTCTATTCCTGCAGGAATATTCCCAGGATAATTTCCCTGAGATGTGTGGCGTGCTTAGATCCAGATGAAATAATGGAATTTGTTTTCCACAGAAAACAAATAATAATATAAAAAGGGAAAGTACTGCTTAATTTTCCTTAATATGGGAATCAAACCCAAATAACCTGTAAGGCAAACATACATGAGGACTTCTTGTGCTTGGGAGAGAAATAAAATATCTCCAGTAGTGCTGGAGGTAACAATTTGCTCCTTTGTGCTGTGCTTGGCCCTAACTCATGGCCTGTCATTTCAGTGATTGCTGAGCGAAATCTGCAGCCTGACCTCCCCTGGAATGATGATTTCTGATATAAAACCTTCTGTGATTTTCTCAGAATACGCAAATGAGGTAAATTCCTTCAGCAGCCACATAAACTCAAGTGTTTTCATTTATGTGTTACATAAAGAGTACCTGAAAGGCCAGGAATTTGCAACAGGAGGGAAAACTTTCCTAAAACCAGGCACACTAAAGAAAAGCTGCTCTTTGGTTTGCTCTTCCCTTGCAGGCAGCAAATCCAACATCCCATTCTCCAAATAAACTCACACTCCAAATAAAAGGAATGTGTAGAAGCACAGAGTCCTCAGCCTGTGCTGTTGTCCTGCCCAGGCCACAAAATCCTTGTGCTTTTCCATTTTCCCCTTTCTTTTCCCAGTGTCCAAGGGATTGTTTTGGGAAGAGATGACCCATGCTACAAGAAACATGGAGAGAGACAATTGCCAAGGGCTGCAAGGACAGCACACAGGGAATGGCTCCCAGTGCCAGAGGGCAGGGCTGGATGGGATCTTGGGAATTAGGAATTGTTCCCTGGCAGGGTGGGCAGGGGCTGGGATGGAATTGCCAGAGCAGCTGGGGCTGCCCCTGGATCCCTGGCAGTGCCCAAGGCCAGGTTGGACATTGGGGCTGGGAGCAGCCTGGGACAGTGGGAAGTGTCCCTGCCGTGGCACTGGACGATCTTTAGTGCCCCTTCCAACCCAAACAATTCCATGATTCCATCATTTTGCTGTCAGGCAGAGATCAGTGGAAGCCACAACAAGAGAGACCAGCCCTGGCACTGATGTCACCCCAAGCCCTCCAGCCTGGTTAGAGACCAGTCTGAGATAATGGCAATGGGGAGCAGCTTTCACTTCGCTCCCTCTGCATCCTTCTGCTGTCCTGATGGCATTGATTACTTGATCCAGATGGTTTTCCTCCCTTTTCCTATTCAGGCCAGCTCCAGCAAACACTTCCACTTTCTCCTCCGAGCAGGAGTTCAGCACGTGCACGGGGCTTGGCAGAGCTGGAGCCTAAACTTGTTCCTGTTTCTGAATTCCAAGCTGGATTGTGAGGCAAGGGTTATTTTATATATTAAAATATCCTGTTTCTGCCCACACACATCATGCCTGATGGATAACAGAGCTGGCAAGGCAGCCGTTGGAAAAGGCCACTTAGTCTGGGATTTATCCAGGAGGAAGAGTTGCCATTCCTTGTTTTCCAGCTTGGATTTATACATGACCTAACTGTGAGGGTGTTGTCCCTCAGAAACTCCAGGGTGTTTGCCTGATTGCACATTTCACCCACAACCTGAAATCACGACCTGAAACTCCACAGATCCTAATGAAAATTATTCCCCTTTGAGTTACTTTCTTGAAATGCAACCTCAAGAAATACTGGCCTGTCAGGAAAGCGGCTTTAATCCAATATTTGTTATCCTCTTCCACAGGTTTTAAATCACTCTTTTTGCTCCCCACTTTGAGCAAATACTCCCTTATTGTTTTCCTAGTCCTGCTATGACCTCCTGGAAATGTTTTCATCGTGTAAAGCAACCTGCAGTTCCCTACTTTATAAATCTCCTTCATTCCAAGTGTTAACACTACCTAATTCTCTGCTTTAGAGAGGAAATCATGTTTGTTTTTTTGAAGAGCCTGCTGGGCAGACGAATATTTGCATTTCAAATATTTTTTTTCCATTTCATAAATTGTCTTGAGTTCTCCTCCCAGCGGGCAGCACAAGGCTGTTTATATAAGGGAAGAGGGAAGCTTGCTTTCCCATTACTTCCACAAAAATACGATTAACAGCGATAACTATGCTAATTATTACCCTCGCAGCACTCCAAACGCACCTCACTGGCTGGAGAGGCAATGCTTCGCGGTAATAATTAACTCCTTCTTCCCTCAATTACCTTTTATTAGGAGAGCAGGAGGTGTCGGAGCGAAACAGCCGCACATCTTCCAAGAAAAGCCCGCGTTTCCCAAGGCCTCATTCAGAGAACCGGGCAGGACAAACATCCCCATGGCGAGCTGGGCCTTGGAGCTGCTCGGCTTCTCCCTCAGCCTGCTGGGCCTCGTTGGGACCTTGGTTGCCACCATCCTGCCGCACTGGTGGCGCTCGGCGCACGCGGGCTCCAGCATCATCACGGCCGTGGCCTACCTGAGGGGGCTGTGGATGGAGTGCGTGTGGCACAGCACCGGCGTCTACCAGTGCCAAGCGCACCGCTCGCAGCTGGCGCTGCCCGCCGACCTCCGCGCCGCCCGGGCCATGATGGTCACCTCCTGCCTGCTGGCCGCGCTGGCGGCCGCCGTGGCCGTGGTGGGCATGAGGTGCACGCGCTGCGCCGAGGGCAGCCCGGCCAAGGCCTCCATCGCCGGCTCCGGCGGCGTCGGCTTCGTGGCGGCCGGCCTGCTCTGCCTGGCGCCGGTGTCGTGGAGCACCAGCGACGTCGTGGCGGAGTTCTACAGCCCCACGCTGCCCGCTGGGATGAAGTATGAGATAGGGCAGGCTCTTTACCTGGGGTTTGTCTCCTCGGCCTTGACCATCCTGGGTGGGGCCCTGCTGTGCGCGTCGTGCCTGGGGAGCGAGGCGCCTTTCCGGCCGCCTTCCGCAGCGCCTCCGGCCTCCAGGCCTCCGAGCGCCTTCAAGGGCAGCCACGCTCCTTCCCTGACATCCGCGTCCCGCAGCGGCTACAGGCTGAGCGACTACGTGTGAGTTCCGCTGGATCCGGCACGGCTGCCTCGGGAATCTCTGCTCCAGAGAACTCGGAATGGACGTTGAGGTTTACCGTTGTTTGTTCCTTCCTTTTCTTCCCGAAGGAAAGAAGTGCTGCCTGCAAAACCTAGAAAATCGAGGCAGAAGAGGCTGAGTTATCCCCAGGGCAGCACATCCCTGTGTGCCTCCCCTCACGGCTTTGCAGGCGGGTAATTCAAGGAGTGTTTTGTTAAAAAGAATGGTTTGATCTGGAGTCAGTGCTCTGTGAAGCAGAACTGGCCACATCTCTTCGTTTCTTCCTAAAAAAAGACAGTGTTTTCCCTAAAACCTGGAATTTCTTGGGGATACACAGTGATTTCCAGCACTGATTGCCTGCTTGGTTCCTCATTTCCATAATTCATGAACGTTTCGTCATGACAAGGTATTAATTTTGCTTTCACTTCTTGTTTGTTTTTTTACAGTCCCTTGAAATATGAATTTCAATGGCATTTCAATGTATTTGACAGCCTGTTACAGGCAGTATTTGAAGTTATATTGCAATGTTTTGACCTGATCAAAATAAAATTTCAGTGCATTTTTGAAATGCATCACGAGGGAAACAAACCCTGTCAGTGGGTCAGAATTGGGTTTTTTACAAATGTCAGGAATAGAATGGAACCGGACATTTGATATTAAATATACTTTAAAAATTGAAATTAAAAAGTCTCAGAATTTGTCACTTTTAGCCATTGAGCAGATTTAGCATTCTGCACAATCTATGCATTATAGGGAGTGGAAAAACAGTTACTAGAATCCTATTTCATAAATCCCATGTAATGAAATGTGCTCATTTCTTAGGATCAATGCTGGTATTTTGTGCCTGAAGGTGCATTAGGGTTGGCAAGGATATTTCCATCCCCTCCAGCGATTTTTGGGGAGCTTCCATTGGGGCACAAGGCACCCCCCATGCCAGCACTCATGGACTATGGCCACTGCTTGTCAGGAGTACCAAATCCAGACATTTCCTTCTAAAATCCTCACAAAATTCCAGTGTTCCACAGTGCATTCAAACAATCAAAAATCAAAATAATGAGCGAAGAAGGCCAGCCCTCTCCATTTCACATTACAGCAAAGTCCCAGGCACACATATTAGGATATAAAATGATGACAAAAAAGGGAATCAATGGATTTCTCTTAAACCAGAAATTTATAGTTCCCCACTTCCAACATATTGACCAACACACTGAAAAAAAATAATTCCAAGACCTATGAGGCAAAAATTCTTCATCTGGCCAGAAAAAAAAAAAAATCTGTTTGCAATTATAGTGTCACCTTGTGTCACCTCCAGAGCTGGGAAATTTTCAACATTTCCCCTGTTTCCACTCTGAACTTTCCTTTTGTGGCTGGTCACCATTGCCTTTGGCTTCATGTTGATTTGAATTGGGACAGAGGGTTTTCAGCACTGATTCATGGTAACATCACCAGTGTTTTTAAAAACAAATGGAATTTTTAAGCAATTTGCTGAGACCAACAATAATAAAAGTGATCTGGGACCCAACTTTAGTTATTTGTGGTGATAGGACAAGGGGAATGGCTTTAAACTGAGGGAGGGCAGGGCTGGATGGGATTTTGGGAATTAGGAATTGTTCCTAGCGGGGTGGGCAGGGGCTGGGATGGAATTGCCAGAGCAGCTGGGGCTGCCCCTGGATCCCTGGCAGTGCCCAAGGCCAGGCTGGACACTGGGGCTGGGAGCAGCNGTACAGCTGGATGATCTTTGAGGTCCCCTCCAGCCCAAATTCCGTGATCAATGACCCTGAAACATCCCAGTGACAGACCCTGAATGCAGGCAATGGACACAAACTGCACAACGGCTTCCTAGAGGAGGTGGACACAAACTGTTCATGGTCCACGATGGATTTTGGGATGCTTTTTTCAGCCCAACCATGGTGGTCAAAACCTTGGGCTTTTCCTGTATTTCCATTCTAGCAGAGGCTGCCAGGTGATTGGATATCAACCTGAGGCAGGGCTTTGGACAGCCATGAATGCTGGAGCACAGTTCCAAGGGAGGAAATGGGCTCTGGCTCATTATTGGGGGGTTTGCCATCTGCTGATAAATTCATTCACTTGCCAGGTTCTGGTGTGGTGGGAATACTCCTGTGTAGGGCTGTTCTTACTGCAGCAGTCCCCAGGCAGGCAGAATATGTGACAGGAGCAGGAACAGTTTATAAAGTCCTGGCAAAAATACCTGGAAGTGCTCAGATGTCAATAGAGGGGGAAATGGTTTCTTTCACAGAGCTGTGAACCAGTGAGTCTTACTCTATGCTAAAACTGACATCAGTGTCTGCTTGCTTTTCTTTTTTTCTTTCTTTTCTTTCTTTCTTTCTTTCTTTCTTTCTTTCTTTCTTTCTTTCTTTCTTTCTTTCTTTCTTTTTCTTTCTTTCTTTCTTTTTCTTTCTTTCTTTCCTTTCTTTCTTTCTTTTCTTTCTTTCTTTTTCTCTTTTCCTTCCTTCCTTCTTCTTTTTCCCTTTCTCTCTTTCCTTTTTTTTCTTTCCTTCTTTATCTACTAGAAGACATTATCCCTTCCTTGCATGCCTTCCTTTGCTGTGTAACATTAGAGAGGTGTTATTTTTCACTTGTTTTCTTAAAAATCACAAATACAGCTTTAGTCCCCACATTCATTCCTATTATCCACATTTCCTATTCTTATCACTAAAGGGGCACCTGGACATGTTGATTCCCAACTTAATTCAGATCATCCTTCCCAGTTCTTAAGCCCATCAGAAGTCATGTTTAAACCCTTCACTGGGAATCCTGGCAGCTCTTCAGACAGCTTCCCATAAACTCAAACATCTGAATGGGTTTAAAATGCTCTGTGGACAAGAAAGGGAGGATAGACCGAACCTACCTCCTTTTTCCTGGGGGAAAAGGTGGTTAATTTTATTTTCTGCTTTAAGCAGGGGGAAAATACATTAATTTCATTAGCTCACACTTGAAAGATGTTTGGTAAGCAAACTGTTGGAAAGTGGAGTGAATCAATGCAGAGATTTGACCTGTGGAGAGCACATGTACAGACTTGATATAGCTGTGGGGATATTTCAGATGCTGGGATTCCAGCTCCATTGACTCCCCTGAGGTCAGAATTTCACCCATAAGCTCATTATTACTGTCAATACTCCCAAATCTATTAGAGAGCTTTTAACTAAAAGGCCTCCAGAGCAAAGAGAATCAAAGTCAGAGGGATTTTGTCCCCTCAGAGGGATGGGATGGCAAGGAAAGGCTTTTGTTGGCCATTTCACAAAGTGTTTGATATTGAGCAGAGCAGCTGCAGCCCGTGGGATGTGCGAGGGAGTTCTCCCTTCCACCAGAGTCAAGGACAAGCAATTTTATTTTTAAAATGTCATAATCACTGGTACTGATCACCAGGGGTGCTCTCAAATCCATCCAGGCTGGGGCTATCACCACTACTGCTGTCCCTGGCAATTCCAGCCCAATTAGGCTGCCTTGCTAATGAACCTCTGCTGCTTTTCGTGGCTCTCTGTGGGAGAAAAGGGCTCATGGACAGAGCAATCCCAGCCTTGCACCCTGCCCTGAGCTGCCTCCTTCTTTTATTTGGCCAAATTCTGTCATTCCATGGAAAACACAGAGAGCAGAAGTTCAGAAGCATCAACAAGCCTTGAAAATCAGAGTTAGGACTAAAGTGCTTGGGAGAGGCTGGGGCTGCCCCTGGATCCCTGGCAGTGACCCAGGCCAGGTTGGACACTGGGGCTTGGGGTAGCCTGGGACAGTGGGAGGTGTCCCTGCCATGGCAGGGCTGGATGATGTTGAAGGTCTCTTCCAACCTGGATGAGCCTGTGAAATACATGGGAAAGATCAGATAAAATATCACCAGATTTGGGTTACATCGTGTTTGCAAAGTTAGATCATTTTAAGCCCACTCACTCTTGAAAGGAAGTTGAGGATGAAGAATCTGGAAATTGGCACAGTTCAGTAAAATATTTTCCTTCCACTGAGCACTCTGAACTCAGGGAATCAGCTTTGCACTTGTTGATGTTTTCTAGAGTTCTGTGGAATTGGTATTTGCTTCCTCTACAAGGGAAAACCATCGAGTAAGCTGCCAACAGGAGAAAAGTGGGAGCAAAGGAAAGGAATTCCCATCCCCAGTAATATCCAAGTGTTCCTTTAGTGACCTGAACATGTCATAAACGAGGCTGTGCTGGGTCCAGATCCCCACAGAACTCCTGGCACCAGGAGCTGGCACCAAGGTGCCACTCCCTCAGTCCTGGGGTGAAGCTCTTTGGAGTTCTCAACTCATCCAGCCTTTGGAATCTGGACCCAGCCTTTGGAATCCAGACCCAAGCACGGGCCCTCGTTTGGGATCTCTGGGCTCGTGGTGCTGGCCCCGTGTCCAGCAGCACATCCTGAGCACTGGGACATGCAGTGCAACCAGCAGAACCCCATGATGGCACCTCAGGCTCTGCCACAGCCTCAACTCCTCCTCTCCCAGAATCCCAAAGCAATCTGGGCTCTTCCAGCTGTGCTTTGGTGCCTCCTGGCAGAAGTCACGTGGCAGACACAAGCAAACTGATCCACAAAAGCAGAAATGGGCTGTGAACAGAACTTCTGCAATGTCTCATTGCTTCAAGGCTTCTTCAACAGGAGAATATTGGTCTTTAGAGAAGCTCACACTCCATGGACACAACACCCTCCCTTCCCCTGGAGGTTTTATGGTGTCAGGGCAGCAGCTCCAGCTCTCCTTCAGTGTCACCAGGCCTGCAGCAATCTCTGTCCACCCTGCTGCAAAATCTGCTTCCTTTCCCCAGCCCCAGCCAAAGCTTCCTCTGTTCCTCCCAGAACACATTCTGAAGATGTGTTTTGGCCAACTTTGCTGTATTCTTTGTTTTATGCTTAATGAGTTCCATCACCTCCTGAGAGGTGTCTCTGCCCATGGCAGGGGGTTGGAATGAGGTGACCTTTAAGGTCCCTTCCAATCCCAATAATTTAGTGATTCCATGATTTAACCTCACAGCACACTCTGGAGGGATGCAAGGATTGTGATCACTCCTTTTTTTATGATGAGTACCAAGCAGAAACAAGAGTTCAGTGAATGCTGCCAAGTTCACTGGAGGGGTTTTAAAAAGTGGCCACTGCCCAGCACTAACCAGTGGCCCCCAGTCCCTTGTGGGTTGGGATGTGGCTGGACCCTCTCATCCCCCAAACCTGAGACACCAGAGCTGACTGGGAACACCAGGGGCCAAACACGGAGCTGATCCCAAAGCTCTGCCTGCCGTGGGATCCTCAGGGAGAGTCACCCTCCAAGGTCCCACCAAGGACTCCTGGGCAGCTCAGTTGGGGCACAGCAGCCTGAGCCTCCTTCCTGAGCACAGGAATCACAGAATCCCAGGATCCCTGGGGCTGGAAAAGCCCTCCCAGCCCAGGCAGTCCCAGCTGTGCCCCATGGCCACCTTGTCCCCAGCCCAGAGCTCTGAGTGCCACCTCCAGGGGACACCTGCAGGGATGGGCACTCCAAAGCTCCTGGGCAGATCTTTCCAAGGCCTGAGCCCCCTTTCCATGGGGAAATTCCTGCTGCTGGCCAAGCTGAGCCTGCCCTGGCCCAGCCTGAGGCCGTTCCCTCTCCTCCTGTCCCTGTTCCCTGGCAGCAGAGCCCGACCCCCCCGGCTGTCCCCTCCTGGCAGGAGCTGTGCAGAGCCACAAGGTCCCCCCTGAGCCTCCTTTGCTCCAGGCTCAGCCCCTTCCCAGCTCCCTCAGCCATTCCTCATGGGATTGACTCTCCAGTACCTTCACCACCCTCACCAGGAAAGATCCATGTCTGGAACAGAGGCAGAGGCTGAATCTCCATCCCAGCTCCAGGTGATCTCCAGCAGCTCCATCTCCCCTGTCCAAAGGAAAAGCTCATTTCAGTAGAGAAATCATTTCAGGATGAGCTGAATTATCTGCTACATTGATTCCTACTTCACTCCAAGGGAGCCAACTCCTATTCATGTTTCACCTGAAAGCCTCTGGAAAAAGCCACTTCCAGCTCCCTGTGGGTTAATCACAGAATCCCAGAGGATGCAGCCAATAGCTCCTTCCCTATTTAAACACAGTCTGAATTGGGTATTAACTACCTGCTGTGTTTGGCAGCTCTCTTATTCCTAAAATAAATAGCTGTATGAAAAGTCATAAACTCTATATTGGACTTTCTCATTTTAAAAAAAGCCAGAAAAAAAATCAAAGTACTGTCAGGATTTTAGCAGCCTCACTTCTTGCAGTAAATCTGCTTCCACAGCTGGTCCTGCTGTACTGTGTCCTTCAGCCAAGAGTAGCTGCAGTCCAACATTTCCTTCTTAAGTTATTCCTTACCCAGAGCAAAGCCAAGGGAATTTTGGACAGGGCTCGCCTGCTCAAAATTATGAATGTGCTCTTATTAGAGCAGGTTGCATGTTTTATATTAAATATTCATTCAAATAACAATCCAGCAAAATGTTTGTCGGGATAAGTTACTTTGGCTGAAAGGACACATTTTTCTTCCAGTCTCCACCAAAACTCGCCCATATTTATCATGTCCAGGATCTAAGAAGATCTTGCTTGAACTTGGTTGAGCTCCTTCAGCAGTGCCAGATCCTGTTCTCCTGTTTCAGAGTTGCACCAGTTCAGGAATTGCTCGGTTGTCACTGGGGAAAAGCCTTTTACAGGTTCCACTGCAGCTCATAAAAGGGGAAAAAATAGCAAAAAAAGGAGGGGAAAAAAAAGAGGAAAAGTGGCATTTTCTCTTCCTGCCTCTTAAAAACCTGCCCGTGTTGAGCTGAGAGCCATGGAGTGTCTCATAAAGGTTTGATTTCTTGGAATCTTGGAATGGTTGGGGTGGAAGGGACCTTAAAGCCCATCCAGTGCCAGCCCTGCCATGGCAGGGACACCTCCCACTGTCCCAGGCTGCTCCCAGCCCCAGTGTCCAACCTGGCCTTGGGCACTGCCAGGGATGGGAAATCCAAAACCTCACTGGGCAACCTGTGCTCCACCATCTTCATAACAAAGAATTGCCTCCCAAAATCCCATCTGTCCCTGCCCTCCCTAAGGCCATTCCCCCTTTTCCCATCACTCCATCCCTTGTGAAATGTCCCTGTCCAAGTCAAACCACGAAAGAAAAGTTTCCTCGAAACCCCAGAGAACTCCAGAACTGCACACCTCGTTCTGAGCTCCAGGAGCTGCTTCCATGGACGAAGTCCAAGATTAGCAATGTTGCCATCGTGTGGCTGCTGCCAGCAAAGGCTCGGGCACGAGCCTGAATTTATTCATCAAAAAGCAGATTGCACCTGGATCCTGCTGGTAAAACTCAGACACAATGTTTAAAGTCGTTACTGCTACAGGATGTAATTAGATTTAATTAATTATTTTTATAGCAAGAACGTGTGTACAGTGGATAAGTGAAACCACACCTCTGACTGTGTTCCTCACCCTCAGGGATTTAGAGATCACATTGAAAACCTCACTCCAAAATTCATCTTGAGTTATCCAAGCAGAAATTCCAGAAGTGAAAATCCCCTTGTCCTGCAGAAATGAGAAGGAAGAAAAAAGGACAAGGAATCAGTTTCAATACTCTTCATGTTTGACATGGCTTGAAAGTGAAATTTTAATGTTCCAACTCTTGAATTACTTTATCCTGACTGCTGTAATAATTTGTCATTTACAGTGATTATATTTTCTCTTATAATCCCTTCTCTGCAGTGTCACATAAATTCTTCTACACTGACAAGAAAATTCCAAGGAAAGGAATTCCCAGAGCAGCTGGGGCTGCCCCTGGATCCCTGGCAGTGCCCAAGGCCAGGCTGGACATTGGGGCTGGGAGCAGCCTGGGACAGTGAGAGGTGTCCCTGCCATGGCAGGGGTGGCACTGGGTAGGCTTTGAGGTCCCTTCCAAACCCAAACCATTCAGGATTCCGTGATTAATTTGGAAAATTTCTTCCCTCCTTCTGGGAAGCTGAGAGTGAACAGAAACAAAGATGAATTAACCCCCCCACCTGCTCCAGGAGCCAGCACATCCCAGGTCCTGGCAAAGTTCTCCAATTTTATTGGTGGCAAACCCTGCCTGGGCATAAACTGCAGTTGTTTTATGCCCACCCTTTCCCACTACACAGGATTTCCCATTCCAAGGAATAATTGCCATGGACAATAACCCATCTTTTGCCTGCACTGTCTGCTCCGAATTACATATTTCATTATATTTTATTGTTCTGTGCTATTCCTGCTGCTCCAAGCAAGGAACTCTGATTTGGCTCTTCCTGGCTGTCAATTTTCCCTTCTTGTAATAATCCATCCCACAGCAGAAATGCAGATTTTTTTAGGGATTTCAAATTTGGAATATTGGAGCACACAGCCAACACCTCCTCTCCTGCCCTGCTATTTATTTTTAAGCACATCCAGCTGGTGCAACCCCACTGGAAAAGGGAAAACAAAAATATCCAGAGGCTCCTGCAGCTCCTGCCTTGCAGAAGGAGCACTCAGCTCAAAGCTCCATTCTGAATGGGATCAATAGAACAGGCAGAGATCCCACAGCCATTCCCCTTCCAGCCTGGCCTGCTTCCATTTCCCTCTGCAAACAACACTTCAAAATTCCTTATTTCAGCTTGGCAGGAATCAAACCAAAAATTCCTGCCCAGCTTATTTATTTACTTTTGGTGGCTGAAGGGGAGAAGTTTACACTGAGACAAAACCTGACATTATTTACCATCGAAATTTAGCATTATTGTGCTTAAAACTCAAATCTTGAGGAGGAAAAATGCACAGAGAAATAATTCCCTTCAAAATGAAACTCTCCTGGTTCAACTCTCAGCAATGAAAACATTTTAAGTGGAAAACACAAATAACTGGAGCACAAACAGGAAGATTTGGGGAGTTCAGCCCTCACAGAAAAGATGGCAACAACTTCAAAGACACAAACAGGTTCCTCTCCTTTCAGGATCAGGTTTTCCCAGGCATTGGAAGAGTCCCAGTTTATGCCCAGTTTCCAGACAGAAAGAAATCTGTGAACCTTTTTAATTCTTCATGCTCTGAGAGGCAAATCCTCTCGGGTTGCAGGCGCGGAGGCCTCGGGGCCGGGGCTTTTCCTGGGATTTTTCAGCTGAGGGAATGAGCAGTGGGATCCTCAGCAACACCAACATCCCCGGCTGGGAGTTTGGCAGCCACAGGAGAGAAAACTGCTCCCAGTTCACAGAATCACAGAATTCANCTCCCTGCTCCTGCTGGCCACAGCACTCCTGATCCTGGCCAGGAACCATTGGCCTTCTTTTTTTGCCCATTCCAGTTTTTCTGCTGGGGTTGGAGCCCTTCCAAGATGCTGAGCATGGAAAATCTTCTCCCGCAGGGATGGGGAAGGAGGAGCAGCCTCAGCACCCCCAGTCCTGACTCTCTGCAGCTCTGTCAGATGCCCTTGGAAGGGGAATGGCAGCATCCCAAAATCCCACACCTGAGGAAGAAGAGAGCTGCTGTGTGGGGGTTGGGGCTGCTCAGGGAGAGGGATAATTGGGGCCAAATGTGGGGATTTGACTTTGGAGATTATTGGTAAAAGTGCTGCTGAGTGAGGGCTGAGATCTGAGCAGGAATATCTGAAATGAGCAGGGGAAAATAGCTGGGAAGGACAGAGGGGTTTGGGATGGGAGGGACCTTAAAAATCATCCAATTCCAACCCCCTGCCATGGCAGGGACATCTCTCACTGTCCCAGGCTGCTCCAAGTCCTGTCCAGCCTGGCCTTGGGCACTGCCAGGGATGCCTCAGGTTTGAGCTTTTCTATGTTTCACATTCTGTGCTGCTTTAGTGTGTGGGTCTGGGTTCATATCAGGGCATGGTGAGCTCTCTGCACAGAGCAGGGAGACAAAACAATTCCTGCTCCAGCTGGGGACCAAGGACAAATGATCCAAATCTCAGCCCAAGAGCACAAACAGCGTGGGCTGGAGAGAGAAAAACAAGCAGGATGGGAGTGCAGCAGCTAAAGCTGGAATTGGACAATGAACTCCAAGGTGCAAATGGAGCAGAACTGATCCCAGTGACAGAGCCCGTGCCCGGGCTGCATTTTGTGCCCATTTTGGTTCATCTTGGGTGCAGCCCTGGCTGGGCTCTTGTGCTGCCCAAGGTGGATCCATGGAGGAAATGCTTTTAATAAATCCCTGCTTTATTCTTTAGCTCTGCCCAGCCTCTGCTCTGGGGCAGCCTGCACAAGGCATCACCAGGGATCCAGGGGCAGCCCCAGCTGCTCTGGGCACCCCGTGCCAGGGCCTGCCCACCCTCCCAGGGAAAAATTCCTTCCCTTTATCCAACCTAACCCCCCTCTTTGTCATTCCAAAGCCACTCCCCCTTGTCCTGTCACTCCTCCTTTCCTGTCACCTCCTCCAGGCACTGAACGTTTTTCCCTTGGTGAATTTTTCTCCCAAACCCCAAATCCATGCCAGTCTCTCCAGAAAGGCTGCCAAGAGCTCTGGGGGTTGTTCCTGCAGCCAGAGGTTCTGCTGGATACACAATCCTGGGAATGTGTGTCACCTCAGCCAAGGGTAATCCAAATTCTGTTGCTTGGACCCTCTGTGGGGCCAGTTCCTCCTGGAGAAGCCTCTGGATTCACTGAGCAGGAGAGGCCCTGCTCTCATCATGATTGGAGTCATCCTGCTGTGCTCTCCTGTTTGCTTCTTCAGCACGTGGAAAGAAGCCTGAAATAATGTTTGTAGAACAAAAAAAAAAAAAAAGGATGAAGAATGTCTGGAGTGGAGGGGAGTTTTTGCTCAGTTTGCTTTGCTTTAGGGAATGCTGGCACCTGCTGGCAGGAGAGTAAGAAATCAGAGTTTTGTGGCTAAAAAAAGGAGCCTCCCCATCCCAGAGGGAAAAAAAAAACCACAAAAAAACCTCTCAAGTAAATCCCAGCCTGGGAAATGAGGTGTTCTTGGGAAAGAAGGATTCTCACTGGACAGAAAATTCCCAAAGGTACCAAACTCCCTCTCAGCTTCCCTTCCAGCCACTCCTTCTCCTCAAACAGCAGCTCTGCCTCCTCCTCCAGCCTCCCTGCACACCCCAGCTTGTGCATCCACTCCTGGCCCTTCTCCTCTCCCAGCCACCTCCATTTCCAGGGACACCTCTCCTCCTTCTCAACAACTTCCACCTTCCACGTGGCCAGAGAAAACCAGGAGCTCAACAGGGCAGGAACACCTCCCACCTGCCTCAATTCCACCCTTTCAGAAGATTTGGGACTGCCAAAAATCATCCCTGTGTTGGGCACTTGAGGGCTGTGGCCAGTTCAGATTGGATATCAGGAAAAAATTGTTCCTGGAAAAGGAAGGATGCCCAGGGAAGTGGTGGAATCACATCCCTGATGTCATTCAATTCCTGACATCCTGTTAGCACATCATTCATCTGCCTCTTCTTCAGGATCCTGGAGCTGCCAAAACCACCCAGAGATCCCCAAAAAGTTGGTTTTTTTGAATGATTTGATGGACTTTATGTTTTACATTTTATATATATATATAAAATCTATTTCTATTTTAATATATTATTTCTATTATATGTCTTTATGTGATAACAAAGTTCATATAAACACAGGGAATGTGCAGACAAAACAGTTTGGAATCCATGGGCAAGGACCAAGCAAATTTTGACCAGAAGGCAGTGGTTAATTAATGACAAAATAAATTAATATTGACAGCTGGGCAGCTAAAAATTAAAACTTCAACAGCACAGGAGCACAAGGTCTGGCTGTTTAAAAATTAACCATAATTACACAGAAAAAAGTATTTTCAGGAATAAGAAAATAATGAATCCTCACCCAGCTAAAAAAGTACAAAATCTGTTTGAAACCCATCTAAAAAACTGCAAATTCTATTTGAAATGAAACCCATCCGAAAAATTGCAAAATCCACTTGAAAACCATCTAAAAACCTGCAAATTCTATTTAAAATTAAACCTATCTGAAAAATTGCAAAATCCACTTGAAACCCACCTGAAAAATTGCAAATTCTGTTTGAAACCCCTGGTGCAGTTACCTCTAAATCCCTGTGGAACAAGGCCTGCCCAGTTCAGTGGCTCACAGAAATATCTGGATTTTAAGGTGGGATGTCCACGTGTTTGTTTGAGAAGCAGGAAATCCTCATGGTTTTAACCATGGCAAAGTGGTTTTTGAAGCAGAATTTGCTTAATTCTTAATTCTGAGATGATCCACAGAAAGATGCCAAAATCATCCATGGAGAAGCTGGAGCTGCCCGTGGCATTTCAGGATGATCATTTTGCATCTCCCAACTGAGAAATGCTGTCAAGGCATGGACTCATTTTCCTCAGACAACTATAAAATGTAATTCTAGAAGGAAAAGAAATATATTTTTTTGAGAGAATGGATAGATATAAAAAAATGCAGAATTAGGACACAGAAATAATCTTTTAAAAGATCTACGAGCAAGCCAGGGAAATAAATGTAAGAATTAACTCTTTGTAATTCTTCACTAGAAGAAATCCCAACTTTAATTAAATCTAATGAAGATCCATCCTCATCACAGTGACAAAACAAAGATCCCATCAAGTTTCCTACAACTTTTTGCTTATTAATTATTGAAATTTAATTGCAGACAAGAGTTCATTTGCCTGAAGGACTGACAGAGGTGTTTGTTAACATTTCCTCCCCGGGAGACTTTTGTGAGTCACTCCTGGAACATTTGTATTTCTGCTTTTATGAAGTATTAAATGCAAAAAAAAGAAATTTTAGGTGTAGAAATTTCCCATCTACTGGATTGTGTTTTATTGGCTAAGGGAGTTAAGTTGGGGAAAAAGGAAAGGGGAAAATTTCAATGTACACACTCAAATCCTGCTGTCTCAGGAAAATCTCACACCTGCATTTCTTTTTAAGTCCAGAAATTAAACATGAACTTTCTGCTGTTCTGTTCTTCCAGCAGTTCTTCAGAGGATTTCTTCCTTTTCTTGTTTCTTGCAGTTCAGTCTTCCCATTTCTGCTCCCACATCCCAGTCCTGAGCTTTGCTGCTGCATTCAGAGTGAATCAGCTCCACCCCCCAGCTACTGGGCAGCATTATTTTACACAAGAAATAAACCAGAATGCTGGAATGACACAATTTCCTTTTTTTTTTTAGGTCTTGAACCACATCAAATCTTATGAATGCATTTGATTCTTTTTGCCAGACAGTTACTGGAAGACATAATGCTTTCTAAACATGGATTTGGGGACTCTGATGGAGACTCAGAGCTTACTGGATGGATTTTAATCCCCAGATTTCCCTGATTTCCTTATTCCTGACGTCACTTCCCAATTATTTCTCCTGCTGCAGAACCACATTCCTGAAACCTGAGTCTTCTACTGGCAGTTTCTTCACAGAAATGTTGATGTTTCTACACCAAACATGCACAGGGAACTTGGACTGGGAATTGAGGGTTGAATTTTTGCAAGAAGAAGTGCACTCAGACATGGCTGCTTTGACTTCAGGCTGTAAGGGGTCTGCTCAGCCTTTATTTGTTGGACTCACAGCTGGCTTGGTCTCCAGCAGGTGCAGGAAGGGACAATTCCTCAGTCCTGGCACGTTTTGGTGCTGGGGGAGCTTGGAGGCTCTCATCAGATGGCAGTGGCTTCTCTGGAAGAAGCAGACAGGAAAATCATTTCAAATTAATAAATTCAGATTTAAAAAACCCCAACCCTGGTCTGAGAGAGTCCAGTACCTCCCACAAGGATAAGCTGGAATGACAAAAGTCTTTAAAAGCTGGAGAACATCACACCAGGAATTTATCCTTGCTTTCACTGCTACAAACCTGTAGGGACAGTCACAACCAGCTGCCCCAGAGCAGGGAGAACACATTTCATATTGCCCAAAGCAACTCTCAAGACACATCAGAACAATGAAGAAGCTTTAGAATTTGCAATCAGAGTGAGGATTTTTTTACAATATGCATGTATAATGGAAAAATCTGACTGGGAAGAGACTTGGCTGGTATTAAGAGCCACAAAAACTCACCATGCTCCTGTTCTGAGGAAGGAGGGATGGGGGCTGGGTCTGGATACGCAGAGGTTGGGGTGTCTGGCTTCAAGGAAATCAAGTTTATTCTCCTTTAAAAGAGACAAACAGTTAAATTGCTTTATAGACATCACTTCAAGATTTAATTTCACTTCAATATTTAATTCATATAGAATCAGTTAACTGCAAAGTTAGTTCAGATATATTTTACTGCACATTTTCCCTTCTTTTTACAAGCTAGATGGAGCATTATCCACTTCCAACCCCTGCCATGGGCAGGGCCACCTTCCACTGGAGCAGGCTGCTCAGAGCCCCAGTACAATCAATACCTGGATTATTGGCAATTTCCTTTTAGGAAGTCACCTCATCAATGTTTTAAGTTCCACACTGAGGGCCTGTCTAGACTTGCACTCTTCTTAAAATACTCCCTGGCAGAAGGGTGTTTAAACAGTTCTTGGCAGCTGAAGGCTTCAGATACCATTTTTGTACAGAAAACTGGACCTGAAGGCAGAATCACAGAATATTCTGAGCTGGAAGGGACCCACAAGGATCAAAGTCCAACTCCTGGCCAAGACAGACTTTTTGCTGTGAAGGCTCAGGTGAATTTGCTGCCTCACATTTCAGGCAGAAACCTAAAAGCTCCACATTTAGGAGACATTCTGACCTCTCATTTGCAGCACAACAAAAAACTCCACATCAAGAGAGCTTCCACTCAGAGCCAGGGCTGGGAATTGGTGTGCAAAGCTCAGCCTTTAAACGCAGCACAAGCACAGCTTGTCTTGGCCCCTGTATTTATGACTGGAAGGGGCACCAGCAATCTCACCTGGGTGTTTTGAAACAGGACTGCAGAGTGGTGAGGGTGACCCTCCTGGGCTGGGGGGCTCTGCTGCTCTGGGTGCCTGCCTGGCTGCTCCTCCTCTCCTCTGAGGATGGCACTGCAGTGGCTTTGGTGGCCACAGGGGTGGAGGGGGATGACACTGGAGTGGCTTTGGTGGCCACAGGGGTGGAAGGGGATGACACTGGAGTGGCTTTGATGGCCACAGGGGTGGAAAGAGAGGACACTGGAGTGGCTTTGATGGCCACAGGGGTGGAAGGGGATGACACTGGAGTGGCTTTGGTGGCCACAGGGGTGGAAGGGGATGACACTGGAGTGGCTTTGGTGGCCACAGGGGTGGAAGGGGATGACACTGGAGTGGCTTTGGTGGCCACAGGGGTGGAAGGGGATGACACTGGAGTGGCTTTGATGGCCACAGGGGTGGAAGGGGATGACACTGGAGTGGCTTTGGTGGCCACAGGGGTGGAAGGCAGCTCCTTCCCAGCAGTGCTGGGGGTTCGGGGTTGCAGGGGGGGATCCTTGCTGGGAGGGGTCCCCTCTGCCAGCCTGGAGCCTGGAGAAACTGCTTTGTGGGACTGGCTCTTCTTGGCTTTCTTGTCTGCTGCTGCTCCAGGAGTCCTGACATGGATCTGGGGCTTTTCCTTCAGGGGCACCCCCAGCTCATCCTCCTCGAAGGTGACGAAGGAGCAGTACCCATCCGTGGAGGAAATGGCCAGGAAGGATCCATCACTGGACCTGTTTGGGATTCATTTTTTTCCATTAGAGGCCAAGATTTGACTTCAACCATCACCCAGCTGATTAAGAGCCCTAATTCTCTAATTTACAGAGCAAACAGGGATGGATTGCTGCTCAGACACTGAGTGACCACATGTGTGTTATAAATGAAATATAAACCCAAGGCAAGACTCAAAGTGCTGTGACATGGAAAGAACTGGACATGGAAAAAGGACATTTCCCCCATCACAATATATCTTAGGAATACAATTCCTTACCATGAAATGTCACTCAGGGTGTGGTAGTGGATGTTGGACACATAACCAAAGGGGAAGGACTGCTCAGTGTCATAAAAAAGCACAGAATCTTCTGAAGCCACAGCAAACACCAATCGATAGGGGAGGTTAAACAGGGCAGGGGGGGATTTGGGACTGATCTCATCTGCAAAGAAATCAACAGTGAGAATTCTCTTGTATTTATTGCAAGATAGTGACTGCACTCAGCCAGTAATTTAAATTAAATTACATTGTCAATCAGTACAAACACTGAGCAGACAGCTCTTGCATAAAATGTAAAATCCAACATTTCTGTTGTCTGGAATTTACTCTTTATTTTCTTAGCTGAAAAAAATTGGCACCTTTCTCCCTCTGGATTACTACTGTTTTGTTTTGTCAATTTTTCCCTCTATTTTCCAGCTGGAATTTTCAGCATATTTATAAGAACTTTAATATTAAAGTCTCCCTTTAAAGAAGCTACAGAGACCAACTGCAGACCCTCATCTCCTTCCTTTGCAACACCATGGATCCAAAATTATGATGGAAATAGAACAGGTAAATCCTGTAAAGAATACTACAAATTTAACCTTTAAAGAAATTTAACCTTTAAAGAAAAGAGCCAAGTTCTGCCTTTTCACCTGAGTAATGTCAGTCTTGTTAAAATATAAACACTCCTGGAGCCACAATAAAGCTGGATTGAATAAATAAAAAATAAATTCTTGTGCAACTTCACATAATCCTGTCCCCAGCTCTGAATTCCTGCTCTGCCCAGTAACAGCAGCACTGCTTCCTTGAATAAACACCAGTGGTTGTAGCAAACTATTCCAACTCCCTGTGATGTGGGCAGTGGAGACTAACAGGAATTATTTCACTGCATTGCTCCTCTGGTGCTAAACCAGGTTATTTCTTTTGAACACAAAATGGTTAACAGTTCAAGGGAAATATTTCACAGTGTTTCTGCAGCCTAAGAGGCCCAGGAACAACATGAATCCACTCTACCAAAAGCCACTCATGAGGGATTTGAGGTGAACTCAGGGCTCAGAGTCAGGAAACAGCTTCTCTGATGTGGTACAGCACTGTCTTAGAGCAATGCTGAAAGGCTGGGGCATCAAACAATGACCAGCCACAACTTTTCCCAGATTTGTTGGGAGTTCCCACTCCCTGGAGCTTCCCATACCTTCAGCAGAGGCTCCTCTCAGCTCAAAGTACACAGGACAGCAGCGCACAGCCAGAGTGCCCTTGCCAGGACAGGGCAGGTGACCCACGGGCCTTCAGAGAGAGCCAGGAGTTCAGAAAACACATCTGCACTATTTGAACTGTTTGTTTTGAAATAAAAACAGGTTTTTATCTCACTAAACCCCTACCTTTTAAGATTGTTTCTGGAGAAAACATAGGTGGTGTTTGTAACGTTCTCTCCTGATTCCACACAGCCAGCTGCAAAAACAAAGGTTCCAACATTACTCATCACCTCAGAGAGCTCCTGAGCACACACCTTGTGGCCACAAACATTACAATTCCTGGGAATTAAGCTTCTCCATAAATATAATAATTCCCAGGAATTAGGCTTGTCAGTTGGGCAAAAGCTGAAAAACTCAAAAAGGCATCCCAAATATTTATTTAGTGCTAGTTTTGTTTCTCTTATACACTTCCCTCTTCAAAGCTGCTTTTTGATGTTGCCAGACATCAATAAAAGTAGGGTTTGGACAGGCACACACTGATCTCTCCTTGCAGAGCTGTTTTTACTCTGAATGTTCTGAGGGAAGGACAGAGGCAAAAACACCCACTCATTATCCTTCATTTCTATCTTAAGACTTCAAGTGTTGCAATTTATTCAGCAAAATGCCATAAATATCACTTTTATCACAGGAGAAAGTTGATGTTGTGGATTGTTAATGGAGAGTATTGTGGAGTTTTTATTTTCTTCAACAAGGAGAATGAGGAATGGCTTAATTAGGGTAAATCAGCATCCCTGAGATGCAGGAAATATTAAGGAACTTTCAAATTAGGATTTAACAGATTGAGGGAGCTGGGAAGGGGCTGAGCCTGGAGCAAAGGAGGCTCAGGGGGGCCCTTGTGGCTCTGCACAGCTCCTGCCAGGAGGGGACAGCCGGGGGGGTCGGGCTCTGCTGCCAGGGAACAGGGACAGGAGCAGAGGGAACGGCCTCAGGCTGGGCCAGAGGAGGTTTAGGTTGGATACTGGGAAAATTTCTTCATGGAACGGGTGCTCAGGCCTTGGCAGGGGCTGCCCAGGGAGCTTTGGAGTGCCCATCCCTGCAGGTGTCCCCTGGAGGTGGCACTCAGAGCTCTGGGCTGGGGACAAGGTGGCCATGGGGCACAGCTGGGACTGCCTGGGCTGGGAGGGCTTTTCCAGCCCCAGGGATCCTGGGATTCTGTGATTCCTGTGCTCAGGAAGGAGGCTCAGGCTGCTGTGCCCCAGCTGAGCTGCCCAGGAGTCCTTGGTGGGACCTTGGAGGGTGACTCTCCCTGAGGATCCCATGGCAGGCAGAGCTTTGGGATCAGCTCCGTGTTTGGCCCCTGGTGTTCCCAGTCAGCTCTGGTGTCTCAGGTTTGGGGGATGAGAAGGTTCAGCCACATCCTGGGAATCTTTTCCAACCCCAGTGACATGACCCAAGCCCCAGGAGATGTCCCCACACCTGGAGTGAGCAGATAGGAGCCATCAGGAGTGAAGCTGAGCCTGCGGAAGAACGACTTCATGCTGTCGTCGTGGAACATCCGAAAACTCCTCACCTGCAACACAAAAACAGGATTGTGCAAAAGGCCAGGAATGTGCCAGCTGCAATCCCAGAGAGACAAAACATCCACTTGGACACTCCAGCCTGATGGAACTTTTCAAATAAAACCTTTTAAAAGCTCCTTCAAGCTTTCTATAAATTCTTCACAGCTAAGAAAAATAATCCTTGATCCCTCTTGAGCTGCAAAGCAAAACACTCCCAGAGCTGTCACCTTAAACCAGCCATCAAAAAACAGTCATAACCTGGAGAACAACATCATTTAACACCCAGTGCTGCTCAGGCATCTCATTCTAACCCCAGGATTAGTGGTTGAAAGAGAACTTCTCCCATGGCAAAGTGCCTGCTCTCAGGCGTGTTCTTCGGTGTCTATAAAACTCTCACAAATGTTTTCCCCCAAAAAGAAAAGGACTGAATAGAAGGAAATAAGAAAGCCAGAGCCAGCTTGGAGGTGTTATTTTACTATCACTTAAAGTTGTTGGGGAGAAAAGAAAAAACGCTCTTTATTTTCTCTCTTAGGGTTAGAATTTCCTAAATTATTCCTAATTCCTATTTTTTCCTCAAAATCTAACTACCTTCTTGAAAATTCCAGGCTGTTAACTTTAAAATATTATTACTATGTCACATCCATTAACAAACTCCCAGCTACTGCCAGGTATGTTTGAAGTTTTTCCTGTTAAGAACTATTTTTTCCACACTATTTTTAGCTTTTACAACTAAGGGATTGTGTTTCTGCTTTAATCGGCAACAAAATTTTGGGGATGTGGTTTCGGGGTGATGACGGTGGGAGTGGATGAGTGTGAAGGTGTCTTCCAACCTGGATGATTCTACAATACAGGAGTAATTTGAAATGAAAATATTTGATCCTTTGGTATGATGGAACAGAAAAGTCCAGATAAAAGAGCCCCCAGCAGAGTTTGCAGCCCCAGCAGAACCACATACCTCTCCTTCAGCTCCCGACCCCGATGGCATCTTGGTGACATTGAAGGCCACTCGCTTGGTTTGGGTGCTGTAAACTCGCAGGACCCTGTGTGAGAGAGCAGAGTCAGCCAGCAGGGAATCATGGAATGCTTTGGGTTGGAAGGGACATGAAAAATCAGCCATTTCTGCCATGGCAGGGACACCTCCCACTGTCCCAGGCTTCTCCAAGCCCAACGTCCAACCTGGCCTTGGGCACTGCCAGGGGTCCAGGGGCAGCCCCAGCTGCTCTGGGAATTCCAGCCCAGCCCCTGCCCACCCTGCCAGGGAACAATTCCTAATTCCCAAGATCTCATCCAGCCCTGCCCTCTGGCACTGGGAGCCATTCCCTGGCTGCTGGCCCTGCAGCCTTATGAGGAAGCCCTGAGGGAGCTGGGGGTGCTCAGCCTGGAGAAAAGGAGACTCAGGGCTGAGCTCAGCACTCTCCACAGCTCCTGAAAGGTGCCTGTGCCCAGCTGGCCTTGGGCTCTTTCTCCAGGCAGCTCTGACAGAAGCAGAGCACACAGCCTCGAGCTGCACCAAGGGAAATACAGGTTGGATAGCAGGAAAAAGTTTTATCCAGCAAGGGGGATAAAGCTCTGGAATGGCTGCCTGGGGAGGTGCTGCAGTCACCATCCCTGGGTGTGTTTAACAAAGCCTGGATGTGGCACTGGGTGCCAGGGTTTAGTTGAGGTGTTGGGGCTGGGTTGGACTCGATGATCTTGAAGGTCTCTTCCAACCCAGTCATTCTGTGATTCTGTGAAATTGTCTCTCTCCATGTTTCCTGGGGCTCCTCCAGGCCCTGCAAGGCCACCCTGAGCTCAGCCCAAAGCTTCTCCTCCCAGCTCTCCCAGCCTTTCCTATGAACAGCTTCCTTTCACCCCAAGTTTCCCAAAAATGCCCCAGGATCTCCCTTCTCAGTCAGCACCTGAAAATATAAATGTGAACCACCAATTATCCATTAATTAAAATTCTCCTCACAAGACACCACCAGATGGACTTGCTTTAATGACTACAGAACCAATGAACTCCTCAAAATGTTTGGACTCCACAAGGTTTGGGAAGTCCCAGCATAAGGATTTGTGGATGAATAAGGGGATTAGGGAACAGAACTGTCAGGCTGTTCCTACCTGCACTGTAGGTTCCTTAAAAGTGGCAACTCACCTTAAAAACAATTAACTACATCTCCATCAGTCCTATCATCATGGAATGCTTTGGGCTGGAAGGGACCTTAAACATCATTTAATTCCACCCCTGCCTTGAGCAGGGACACCTTCACTGTCCCAGGCTGCTCCATCCCCAAGGATGAATTTATCAGCTCATTAACACAACCATGCAGCACTCTCCTAAGAGTATCAGTAATGACCAAGAACATAAAAACTTAATTAAGACTCCTACAAAAGTTTATTTGCTGCTAAGAGAGACTGCAGGAATCATTTACCACAAGCCAAAAAATAACTACAATATAATTTTACTTTCATATCAACCTTCTTAAACAACAAAGTGAACAAAACAAAACCTCACGTTTATCTGGCATACTTCCTTTGAATTCATCCTCCTGGACAAATGAATATTCAGGAAAAACACTCAGACCAACAGCTCACCTGTCACAACTCAAGGTTGCAATGTACTGGCCCAGAGGATCCCAGGTTACTCCTTGGACATAACTCTTGTGCTCATTAAATATTGAAACCTTCTGTCCTGAAATTACAAACAGCTTTCAGATCATAAATTCGAACGTGTTTCCAAACACTTCAGACATAAAACAAGACAAAAAAAATGCTTCAAAATGTAGGAAAATAATTTTTAAACATAAAAGTGTTCATTGGATGGTGGTTGATAAGAGTATCAGCAAAAGTTGCTTTTCAAGTGCCAGTTTAAGGTTTGTTCACTACAAACTTAACAATTCATTAGAATTAATATTTGATTAATATTATGACCCAGATAAGAAAAGGCAGGAGCTCTCTGACTCCACTGAAATTCCACAAGGGAAGGCCTCAGAGCCAAAACATTGATGAGACAAAGTCACAGAGAGTTTTAGAAATACTTTGTTGAATACTGGCCCACAGGTGGGATTTTCCCCATTATTTAAGTCTTGCTTTCTTGCAAAGAAATACCAGAAGCTGACAAGTTTCAAAGAAAATAAATAGCTTTTCAAAAGGAAAGACACCAACAGAGCTCAGGCCATGCTGCACAACACCAAAAAGTGGAATATATACTTCTTCTATATTAGAAGAAGTTTGTGCAAGAGTTTTGAGGGGTAAAAAAATGTGTGACGTTATTTCCTAAATACTCCAAGGTGAACAGATTCCTCAGGGGTAAATTCTGTTGCCTTGAGACTATTATATGCTTATTTATAGAGGGACCTCACAAACCTAGAAAAACACAAAAAAACAATCACAAAAAAAGATGTTTCCCATTTTTTCAGGGGGAAATGGCATGAGGCTCTTCCAGCAGATCTGGAATTCCAAGGGATAACTGCAGCATTTACCTTTATTGACATCCCACATGATTGCTGTGTTATCCACAGAAGCAGATGCCATGTAATTTCCATCTGAGGTCCAACAAATGTCATACACATCTTCCAAGTGGCCTCTAGAAGGCAGAAGAAACCAATTATTAATTTGAAAATTAAAAGCTATGTGTAAATATGAGTTTTATGAATTTTTAGGTTAAAAAAATACCAAGAGGCAAATAAAAACTCCTGCTGGTGCTTCAAGCATTTCTGCAACTCTTCTAAATTCAACCTCAGCAGCTGGCAGGAACTGATCCTTCAGCTTAAAACCATTGCCCCTTGTCCTGTCACCACCTGATTATTTAAAATGTCCCTCTCCCTCCTTTTTCTGAGTCCCATTAACAGGGAGTTAAAAGGATTAATATCAGAGCAAGCAAATTGCAGACAGCGTTGGAGTTCTATACAAACTGAAAACTGTACCATATGGTAAAAACCACAGAGAAAACAAAAACACTGAAAAGAAAACCAAACTCACCAAATAATAAATTACCTCAAAGTTTTAATGACTGCCCAGTTCTCCTTGTTGAGCTGAGCTTCATCTTCATCCTGAAAAACCAACGGCTCCAACTCTTTGCTGTCATTCAGCTTCCACAGCAAAATGACAGCATCTGTAGGAGAAACCAGAGCAAGCTGCTTTACTTCCCACTCCCTTTTGTTCATTCATGTGGAATTCATTTAGTTTAATGAAAAATGATCCAGGAGGAGATAGAGGAGAAGCAGCTCTCACCATCCCCTCCTGAGGCCAGGATGTCCCCGCTGGGAGAGAAGCGCACGACGTTCACGGCCTTGGTGTGGCGAGCCAGGTTGGACAGGAACTCCACGATGGCTTTTCCATCCGGGCCCTTCTCCACTTTCCAGATCTAGTGAGGAGAGTGTTACAGCTTTCCAGGGCAAGATGGGATGTCACAGGATCATCAAGGTGGGAAGGCACCTTCAGGATTATCCAGTGCCACCCCAGCCCCACCAGCATCACCCCAAACCCTGTCCCCAAGGGCCACATCCAGACTGCTCCTGAGCACTCCCAGATAGTGACTCCAAACCTCCCTGGGCAGCTCAGCCCAAGCCCTGACCACTCTGCCAGGCAAATTTTATGTCCCAGTCTCCAACCTGAGCCTGCCCTGGTGCCATTTGAGGCCATTTCCTCTCCTCCCTTGATAATGCCTCAGTTTTAGCTTTACTATTTTTCACATTCTGTGCTGCTTTAGTGTGTGGCTCTGGGCTTCATATCAGGGCATGGGGAGCTCTCTGCACAGAGCAGGGAGACAAAACAATTCCTGCTCCAGCTGGGGACCAAGGACAAATGATCCAAATCTCAGCCCAAGAGCACAAACAGCGTGGGCTGGAGAGAGAAAAACAAGCAGGATGGGAGTGCAGCAGCTAAAGCTGGAATTGGACAATGAACTCCAAGGTGCAAATGGAGCAGAACTGATCCCAGTGACAGAGCCCGTGCCCGGGCTGCATTTTGTGCCCATTTTGGTTCATCTTGGGTGCAGCCCTGGCTAGGCTCTTGTGCTGCCCAAGGTGGATCCATGGAGGAAATTCTTTTAATAAATCCCTGCTTTATTCTTTAGGTCCATCTAGTCTCTGCTCTAGGACAGCCTTCACAAGGCATCACTTTCTGGCAACCACGCATCATGTGGACGTGGCAGAAGAGCCTGACTCCACTTCACTCCACCCTCCTATCAGGGAGCATCTTTTATGCCATAGAAAACTGACTTTTTTTTAGCCCTAAAATATGTATTGAAAAATCCCTGAAACATGCACCATCAGGGAAGAAGAGATCAACTAGCCACTGAGGAAGGAAAAAGTTTTATCTGAGACAACTGGAATAAACTACTACAGAGACTATTTAGAAGTGTATGTAATGACAAGGGGGAGTGGCTTCAAACTAAGAGAGACGGTTTAGATTGAATATTAGGATGAAATGGTTCCCTGGCAGGGTGGGCAGGGGCTGGGATGGAATTCCCAGAGCAGCTGGGGCTGCCCCTGGATCCCTGGCAGTGCCCAAGGCCAGGCTGGACACGGGCTTGGAGCAGCCTCGGACATTGGAAGGTGTCCCTGCCATGGCAGGGGTGGCACTGGATGGGCTTTAAATCCCTTTCTAACCCAAACCACCCTATAATTCTATAGACAGCTGTACAATCTTACACTCTTTCCTGAAACCATCCACTCCCCTTGGCACGTACCTGCTAATTACCCAGTATTTTGGATAACGAAACCAACCTGACATTTTGGATAACGAAACCAACCCAATTATTTTGGATAACAAAACCAGTCCGATATTCTGGATAAAACCCCCCACGCCCTGCACAGGCTGCAGAGCCAGGTTTAGCTCACCCTCACGGCTGTGTCCACCCCTGCCGAGGCCAGGCGATTGATCCTGCCATCCGCTCCATGCTGGAAGTCCAAGCTGTACACCGGCTCCTTATTATGCCACACTATCTCACACGTGATGACCTTCATGTTTCCTGGAGAAAACAGAACAAACCCCACATCAATTCTTGTTCCTCATGGCTCAGGCGGCCAAACTTTGTGCACATTTCCCAGGCACCGCTGGCAGAGCCTGGAACTGCACTGTAGTCATTGACAGGATGCTTTCAGGAAGGCTGTTTCTAAAACTTGTGATTGTTATGGCTGAAGTTCCTGTTTGGGGATTGCAAGAGGACGGTATCAAGCCCTGTGCATCGGTTTAAAACTTGAAAGAAAAACTTTTCTGTAGTAGCAACCCTGCCCGGAATCCAAACAACAGCGGGCACGGGCGGCCCGGCGCGGGCAGGGGAAGGGCAGAGGCGCCGCTGGCCGCTCCGGGAGCCCTGGGTATCCCCAGTCCCGCTCTCCAGATCGCGAGGACCTCCAGTCCTATTCCCCAGAGCCCCAAAACCCCAAATCTCGGCGCGGCTCCCCCAGCTCAGGTCCCCCCCCCCCCCCCCCCCCCCCGGCCCGCCCCCGCCCCCCCCCCC
>VWZV01002419.1:0-12705 GCA_013397155.1 Irena cyanogastra
TGCAGAACTATCCTTCAAGTTCCAGCTTCTGTCCCAACAACTTTATCAATCATTATTAAATGAACACGCACAGCACACACGGAGGGAGTCTATGTGTGTCTTCCTACACAATCCAAATCTCAGAATTACTGGGCATTTAGTTCAAGTTATACAAGATTACACAAAATTTGTGAATTCTACAAACACACTGGAATTCAGCGAAAATATAAACTTATTTCACCATCCTCAGAACACCAGTCATGTGGTAAGATTTCGTGTTACATCAACAATTACGCTCAATCTTACGGTTCCATTCACATTTCCATGTTCACAGCATTCTATTTGTTCCATTACACTGTACTAACAATACTTTGACAATAATTTTTTCCCTGACATTTTTTTCTTCAGCTCTTGCTTCTGAACAATTTAAGTAACTTTTCAACAGTGACCACTAATATCTGGGCAAGTCTATTAATAATTCTGTGGACAGCTATAACACTCACATAAGACTGCATAAGGTTTTTACAGACCACAGAATAGCAAGACAGTGCTGCTTTAAAAAAACAATCAGAAGCATGTTTGCATGATTTATTTTGTCTGCTCTGTAAAACAGAATATAAAGTTTGAAAAAAGGTTTTACCTCTGTGCAGTCAGATGCCAAACTGGATTTCCCATAAACTACACATAACCTAATGTTACATGTAATTTACTGTTTGCTTTTTTTGTTGCAAGATTGGAAAAAAATGATCCTCAAAGGAACATGTATTTAACAGATTTTAGCAGAACCAATATACTTGGTATATAATTCACACATTCCAAAATTCACACATTCCAAAATTTCATTTCTTGATTAAAGCTTAAGAAACAGCAATATAATCCGTTCTGTGTAAAATGAATACAATTACCACTATACCATATGGCTTATACCACTGGGTCCAGAACTTCTTTCAGAAAACAAATTTAAACACTAAATCTTCTTAAAGATTTTCACCTTGCCATGACATTTTTAATCTTTACAGTGAAGAGAGCAGAATCCGCAAAAATTAGGTCACTCCTTTTATTTTGGAATTTAAGAAACAGGTTAGAATTTCAGGTATTAAAGCTCAGCTGAAAGTTGATCTAAGTGGTCGTAAAGAATTCAACCAATCTCCTCTTAACAAGCTTTAAAAATAATGTCCAGACAATAGACTGGTGGCGGGGAGTATTTTGTGCCACGAAAGCCTTGTGGCAGTTTCAGGCCAGAAGTTTTAGTGGCAAAATAAGAGCAATAGGTTACAACTTCAGAAACAACTGGAAGACTTTGCCTGTGCCACAGAATAAACCTACAGTACAAGGTAACACTGTTAGCTGAGTTATAAATACTTAACATGTCAACATAGCATATGAAGCTTAGTTAAGGCTATACTGAAAGGAAGAGTAAAAATCTATGCTCACTAGCTCTGTGCTCACAACTATCTGCCACTGAGCACATAAACCCACACAGGATGAAGAAAGGCTTGGTTCTGTTCACAAAGGCAGCTGGGGAAAAATTGCCTTTTTCTTTCACTATGAGTGATACGAGTGATTACTCTTCACGTTCCCACAATTTGTGTTTCACAATTTAAAGATACCAGTGTTTGCATATGACAGACGACCTGTTTGATCCAAGACACTCAATGCCTGATGTTTTTGCAATTGTTGCATCTCACTAGTAGAATATCCTTGGTGATTTTTAAGTAATGAGCATACAAGAGGCAGGAAGGAACTTCAGTTCTAGCTTCCTCAATCATCCTCTCATATGTTCAGGTAATCTACTTTCATAAGCCTTCTTTGCTTTTAAAAAAGATTTCTCCATTTCCCTAATCTGCCAGTTTCTTCTCAAAATGCCAGTAATCTGAAAGTTCTTCTGGATAGCTACATCTAAAAATAAAGCAGACACTATGAGGAGCACTGTTAAATCCAGTCACTTACTACCAGAGGTATTATGAAGAGCAGTTTTAATTACTGTCAGGAGTTCATCCTCTTGGTTCAAAGATTCTGCTTCAAGAACTATGGTTTAGTGCCATCACTGCTAAAAAAACCCTTTACCATGATCCTACATGGCTCACACAGAAACACATTTGTCTAATTTGGGAAGAATTTTTAGAAAGAATAAGCAAATGGAAAAATCAAAGGAATCAACCAAAAGGATCTCTGCATTCCTATTGTATGTGGCAGTTCTTCAACCCTACACAAAACTTAGAAATGGATCTATTTCAACAGGAAGTCTATTGGAGTTTCCAGAATATTGAATGGCTTTTTTCAGATTTTCTGAAGAGACAGCACACTATATGTCATCCATAACTTAAACTTGAAAGTACTTTCAAATAGCTGTCAGATGAGACTACGAGAGTGACTGTAAGTTTGTGTAAGAAATACAAAAACCTTTAAAAATCATATGGAGTGAGTTAAGTCAAAAAACAGTATACTTGAAAAAAAGATGAGACTTGGAATGCCAAAGAAGAGAAAAACTTTTGCAGCATATGAAAAGCAGAATATTGTAAACATTTTGGTGGCAAAAAAAATGGCATCCATCATCCTTCTGTACACATATTTGTTCAGATCTCAGGATTTTGATGCACTTGATAAACTTCAAACACTTAAGAAAACTGTATTATATGCCAAGAATTAAGTAAGAATATAAGCATTAGCAAGATCTAGGCAAAAATGAAGTCAGATGAAAAACATTTTAAAATAATTTAACAACCTGGAAACTACCTGGAACAATTCCTTTAAAGCTAAGGCAAACAGTATTTTTCAATGCCTGACATTCTTTAAACACAATCAGTGTGTAACACTGGAAAAAAAAAGACTCATACAAAAACTGTTAAAACAGTATCTGAAGAAGGTATAATATGTAAAATAAATACTTTTTATTACTGATCAGAAAGTAACACTTGAAATGAAGCTGTATGCACTTTGCATAGCAAATGCATTACTACCATGGGTAGTTTGAGTTTCAATTACTGAAAAAACTGTACAATGGAAGATTTTAACTATACCCATTTCACTTCATAAGCCAGACTCCTTTGTTCCTGCTGATGTCATTCAGCAGTTTGCTATATTTTACTAACACAAACAAAATAAACATGTTTTATTTATGAACTGTACCTCAGAATGCCTGGACAAAACAGAACATAAATAAGAGCTGTGTTTGATGGAAAGGCAACATAATTCATGAATGCTGGAAGATCACTATTTTCAAATACACATTATATGTCAATTAAGTTTATTTAGAATCAAATAAAATCCCTGCTGAGAAGCATACTCACCCTTTAAAATATAGTCTGTTAACAAGCTTGGCACTTTCTCACTATCCTCTTTCATGGCATGCAGAACTAAAGTATGAAAAAAAAAATCAGGCATTTAGTCACAAATGAAACACAACACTTAAATACCTTGAAGCAGTACCAACTACTCATAGAGATGCTACTATGAGATGTAAAAAATCTCTTAACTGAAAGATGAGAAGATACAATGTGACATCACATCCTCTCCACCTTTCACTTGTGTAATTCTCACTGAGCTCCACAGCTCCTGGATGCAAGAGTCTCATTTCATGTGGTTAATATTACAGTAAAATGGCATCAGTCTTAACAACAACAACTACAAGCACCTCTTCCCTATAAAAGATTCTCACCAAACGAAAGTCACGACATCCAAAAACTAAAGTATGCTAGCAACTATTAATAAGCTGGAAATCTCAAGACAGAAAAGTATGCTCCACCACTTAACATCTTTGATCATTACCTCAAATAATGGAAAAATGCTGTGAATAATTCTTTGGAAATATTAGTGGTGCTTTTTTCCCTCCCTGAAATGGTGAATGTTACCTGCTGTAGGTACGAAAAATCTTCCCTACATGACTGAATTCGGCATTAACTTACAATAATGCAGAAATGCCATTTTGTGACATATATGAGTAGATCTTGTCCATCTCGCCTATCTCTGAAGAAGGAATGGACAAGCTCGACTGGAGATATATAAGCCTGTCTGTCACTACATAAAGGAAAACAATGACTATTTATAAAGCGCTCAGGACATGACTGAAAGAAGCAAAACCATGAAATTCTACTGAAAAGCAGTATTTAATAAACTCCAAATTCCCCATATGAGACTCCAAACTCAAATTATAACAAGTGCTTTATTTCAATTTTTACGTTGAAGTAAGACATTAGTGTTCATAACTATGGAGTAATACAGAGCTTTGAAAGAAAAACCAACTGAACAACCCTAAACACCTGCTTTATTGCCTGGCTTAACAACAACAGAGACAGTGAGTCACAAACCTGCAACTGACTCACAGGATCAAGTTCCATCCAGCCCACAGAAATCAATATTGTTAATACTCTTTACAATGCATCTGTGCAAGACTTTTTTTTAATAAACCATCAAACAACACAAAATGCTTTCAAGAGGCTTTAACACATAAGCACATGTTAAAATAAATAGTGTCAAGTGAAATTCAAATATGGCAAGAAGATAAAATTTCACTGCAAGAATAAACATAAAATGAGAAATCCTTTGTCACAAAGTAAGTATGAATTAACACCTAAGGCTGCCTACTGTAGAAAAATAAAGGAAACTTTAATTCTTAAACATTTCACTTACTCTGGAATTTATATAATATTTATTTTCTCTCTCCAGGAAACAACCAATGAGCCTTTTACCATTCCTCAGCCACCTCTGGAACCACAGAACTGCTGCTGAAAATCATGTTAAAGACATAGCGAGATTCTCCACTGAAGTCTGATCGAATGCATTGATGCACTCTACCATCTATTTTTAAACTGTTCCTATAAACATCCAATGAAGGAGATGCTGTTGATTCCTAGAGATGCTCTGTTGTATTAAACCACCTTAATAAGTAATTTTTTAAATACAACCCTGATTTCTTGCAAATTAGAATTAAAAAAAAAACTAATAAAATCAAACAACTAGAGGACTTAGAACTTGTAATAAGGTTGAGTATCTGGCCTAATAAAGGTGTGAAGAATGGGGAGCTCAAAGCATTGTCAAAACTCTGGTTTGGAATTTCTAGTTATCAAAATTTATTAACAACAAATCCCCTCCCACCAAAACCACAGAGAGAGGCGGGCTATTTTAAAGGCAATCAGGTCCAATCATTATGGAACTAGTCCTAAGTATCTTGACATCCAATCCATTTTGTTAAAGTCATTACAATAACCTCAATAAAGCACAGCGAATGTAAACAAACAGGGATATATCAGGTGCTGTAACACCCAACTTCATGATATGCAGCCAGCATCAAAATGTGGGGACATTTACTGATACATGCAGGTTTCTGGCCTTCAGGGTTTCAGACAACAGCTAGGAAACAAACCTAACATGAAGACTCAGGAAACAAGCTGGCCAAAAACTATGGTTAAAGTCATGCATCTTTACATACATGCCCTAAGGTAAGGGGGAAGAGAGAACTGGATGGATTCGCTGGCTTTGAGCAGCCACAACTGGAAATACAATGAGGAAAGGATCAGGGGAATTTCATATGCTCACTTTTGGTTAATATTTGAAGATCTTCAACAGATGGGGGTCCATTTTTCTTCTCATAAGGAATGACGGTTGTTAAGTACTGTCAAATGAAAAACAGAGTTACTAGACAGTCCTTTCATGCAATTTTGTTTGCATTTTATTTTATAAAAATTGTAGCAATTAAAATTGCTAGCTATAAATAATAATTTTTCAGAATAGATTAAGATTCTACCTTTCCATCTCAGAGCTTTTATCACAGAAACCAAGTTTGTTTGGGTTTTTTTTTTCCATATTACGTGGCCACCAGAAGTCATGCAGCTAACTGTTCTCTCTGCAAAGAACATGATGCTGCCCCACAGTTAGGTGAAAACGGAAACAGATGGCTTTCATGTTCTACCGCTATACAGGTCCAACCAAAAAGAACAAGGCAAGCCTAATGAAACACAACAGCCCAGAATACAGATTTTGATTTAAATTATCGGTTTTAATAGTTGAGTATGCTAACAGATAGTTTCAAACCAACTCCTTTTTAATTCTATTTATTGAAATCTTTAATTCTTGTCTGGTTTAAAAAAAAAAAAAAACACAACAAGATTTCTTAAATCTTTCAAGATTTTCATACCTGTAATGCAACTAGGATTAATTTTCAAATTCTTGAAGTAACCCTGTTGGTCTTATATTACACGCATTTTAGGCAACATCTTACTTTGCAGCCTGTATGAATGCATATTCTCCTTAAAGAGGTCAGAATTTCAAAAGTACTAAAATAGCTGGAATTTTCCCCAGTGGAAAAGCTTCCTAAAATTTCCCTCAAGTCAATTTTTAAGAATTAAACATGGACTTTATTCTGGTTTTACAGATACAAGGCAGTAGGCAAAGTAACCCTCAATGTCTCATTCAGCTTGACATCTACGTAGTTCTCCAGGCAACAAGTAGAAAACACGTTACAAGCAAGGTACAAGGTCTCCTCCTCTCCTTGGTAACAGGCCTTCAGTGAGAGTCAGGTGTAACCCAGCCCATGGTGAAAAGCTGCACTTTGCCGGAGGAGGCTGAGGGCTGCCACACGCAGCTATAACCACTGCCACGTTTCCAGCAGGATCACGCACCTCACGCCCAACCCCATCTCTGCCTAAAAGCCAAACAGCCTCACCTGTACAGGTGGTACTAACACCTCCCCAAGACCTTCTGCAAACATGGGGTGCTTTTCACCCTCCCCTTTCTTTTGGCATTTTCTCATGTCCACTCAGCACAGCAGAGAAAAGTGTGCAATGCTTCTCAGAAAACAATCAATTTTCAATTTCTTTGCCAGGAGATGTAACCAACAAGTATCACCAGTGAACTGTGCCCATAATAAAATTACCAGAATCTACAGCTAAATATAAGGATGCTGAATCTGCCAATGGCAGAGATGAAAGTGGATCTACTAACACAGAAATCAGATTTCTGGTTGTCTTTTCCAGCTTTCAGAACTACATGGCATTCTACCCTTTACCTGGACAATAAAATACTAGGACATTTCACTGCACCAAATATCAACTAACCCTGTTTCCCTTCTCCTATAAACTCCACCTTCCATTTTTCCTCTCTAACAGTACCAATTAAAAATAAATAAAGGAATTTCTTAGCTTCCAGAAATACCTTCCTTCTACTCATCAAGTTTGCAGTTGTAACAATCAGCCTCTATAACAGCACCATAAAAACTCATTTCCTGAATTGCTATGTGAAGATAACATATTATGAAAAGAATGAAGGAGTGACTGAAGTGTAGCTTACTGACAACACCAAGTGTTAAATCTGCTGTGACCTCGAAAGTTTTAAAGCAGATTTGATGACACGATAAAGCAGCAATTCCCACTGCAATTTTTCATCACCTACGAGAAGTGTTTGCTATGCTTGAAAATCAAAACGAAGATGACTGTCTTGAATTTTCTTCTCGAAATACGATCACAGAAAGAGCTACCAACATTTTAATGTCTATTTTTTTACTACATTATCAGATAGGAAGTTTCTCTTTATGTGGTGAAAATCTCTTACGTAATTTTTAATTATGTCTCTAACACATGCACAGAAAATGGGACTAAGATTTTAAAAAGGGAAGTACCCACTATGAGATGGTAGTAAAAGGCGGTAAATACCACTGAAATTAAAAATTGGAAAAGAGTTCTGAAATAACTGTACAAACTTGTCAGACTTTTTTTAAGTTGCAACCTTACGTATAGGAACTTATGGCTTCCAAGGTACACAAAAAATTGTCTGTCCTTGCATTTTTTTTATCACAATTCCAGATTTCTAACTAACTCTTCCCTGGTAGCAGAAAACACCTGAACATGAGTTTATAATGACACCCTGAAAAAAACTCTCAAATTTATATTGCGAGAGCAGGATTAAGAAACTGAAGATTTGATACTTGTTCAATTTTGCAACTTGTTGCAATAATATTATGCCAGTATCTCAAAAGCAGGGCCAGGGTTTGGCAATAAGACAAAAAGTCCTAATCAAACAAAAACCTCCCAAACAGAAAACAAATGCCATAGAACAATGTTTTTCCAGACATAAATCATAACAGAGCTGGTATCTTTCCTACCTTTCTACCTTACATTTAATTTAAGTTCATATTACTTCCATGATTTGCTTTAAGATACAGTAAGGGAAATAAAAAACCCTGTAAGGGGTTTTCTATATCCCTAAGGATATAGAAAAAGATAAATCAGGAGAAAAGTAAGATCAACATGAAGAATAACATTAGTAAATTAACTCAAAAAATGACTGGAAGAGTTATTAAATTACTGTTATTTTTAACATATGATTATGCTACTTACATCTACATAGGAGGCAGTGGAAGTCTTTTAACCAAAAGTCTGATGGGGTGGCATAGCTACGTAAGCTCACTTTATGAAAATATATGATATTTAAAATACCTAAAGATACAGGTATAAACAGCTGTAATTTATGGCAAAGATAGCCAAGAAAAAAACCAAAACGGCATACAGGTACAGCTTTACTAGTACTGTGATAATACAAGAGTGATAAAAACTCTTATTAGGTAAGCTCTGTGCATGTGTTCAAAATCCCCAAAGCCAAGGACAAAAAAATAACTGGATCAATGTATTCATAAAATCTCATACATATACTTTGCCTGAGAAAGCAGGCAAATCTTTTATTTCTAGCCTCATGATTGCAGGAGTTGTTTTACCTCCCAAACTCCTCTGCAGGATACAACACTCATCTTCCAGACAAAAGCCTAATCAGCCTTGACTTCTAAACTACCAGTCAATTTATTGCCTCAATGGACTTCTCACCAGGGGAAAAAAATAACTCTAATGGACTCCTCTGACAAAACTGCATAAACTAAAATAGTGGGTACACATTAAATAATGTGAAATGCCAACATTTTGTAGTGTGCCAAAAGACTGAATAACAGCATAAGCATTAGCAGTTCACTAAAATTCAGAATGCGGTTAATAAAATACATACTGCAGATCTGAAACAGCAGGCAAGTTATTGCTTTGAAATAAGGTATAAGAATCTTGCTTCCAACGTACACACGACATCTGATGCCCACTGAAGTTATCTCTGCTCTACATTTCAGTATTTAAATAGCCAACAAAAAGACACAAACTTGCCCATAGCTCCTGTATTTTATATTGGTAACTTGCATTGCACATATTTGGCTACTTTTAAAATCATGCAGTTTTCAAAGGCAAAATAGTACAATCCATACGTTTTTCCAAGTGCTACTCTGTTTTTAGATGTATCAGCTCTGAACATTTGAAGAAAAAAGAAAACAAAACCTTTTTTCATTATGCAAGTTGCTAATGCTGAAGGCTGAAACACTACATCTAACCTGGTACATATTCTTTGACTGGTTATTGGATTTTTACAGACATGCATTGTATCCAAACAGACATTTAGTCTGGGGTAAGAAATACAGGTTATTAGCTCAGTGCATCAGGTTATCAAGTCTTGAATCTCTTGAGCTGCTGAGGAGAGAACGAGACTGTAGGCTGATCAGAAACCTGAGTTAGGTAAGCAGAGATTCCAGCATTTTATCCTGTTTTTTCCTGTCTCGGCTACTGTCAATTTTCAAGATCTCAGCTCCTACCAAAAGTTCAGGCAAAGAATGGGAAAAAAGGGAGAAGATAGCCCAGCACCTGTTTCTCTCCACTCGAGTTTCCAAACGTGTGGCGGAAGCCATTCTGTATGACATTTGAGATCCCTTCCATGCTGAAGCGCTAAAAGTAGTGAAAACATAGCAGAAAGAAAAAAAAAAGGGACAGAGAAAAGTTCAGAAGACTATTAATCAGCATTTATCAAGACTATGAAAGACAAATGGCAAAGACAAGCTCCAAGGTGTATTTCAGCACATTTCTATTTCTTCATTCACCTAATAAATTCTGTTAATTTAAAAGCAAACCATATAATGGCAGTTAAGCAGTATTTCTACACCACAATTTATTCAAACAAAATCTTCAAACTGTAGACCCGATGATCGAGACTTGCCTTTTATGGCTGTTTAATTTTGAAATGTAAAAAAAATAGCATTTTTCAAAGTTCAGCTCACAGTAAAATCCCCTTTAACATTCGTGTTTGAACAATGTACGTTTAGAGACACTATTGACACCAATTATTCAGTTTTTAAGCAAGTACAAGAAACACTGTTCAGAGGTTGTAATTTTCAGGTCCACCTCTTTAAAACTTTTCATGCTTTCATGCTTCCTTTTCCACAAGTGAAGCAACCATTATTATTCCCTATTTTCTGAAATATAATAAAATATACACAATTAGATAATAATACACCCATATTGATTTCAAGCCCCATTGCATGGAATCATGGAATCCAAGTAAAGAAAAAGCAGTATATAATCCAGCTACACATTTTTCCTTGTACTTTGTAATCCTTTTTGCTTGCTGAAGAAGTAAAAAAAAAACACAAAACAGTTTTGATGTTTAGCATGTGATATAAAATTTGCAAGTGACATGAACATAAAAAGAAGAACCAACAGCCAAGCTGCTGACACAGGGCGGTATGATAAGCACATCTCAGCATGTTTACCTGAAAGTATTTATTTATGTGAGGGGAATAAAATGTGCTGGAATACAGTATTCTTTTACCTTCTAGAGCACACAAGGTCAGTAAAGACATGAATTTTGCCAAAGCCATCTTAACTCTTTCAAGATATCCTACTTGAAGGAACTGGTATCTTCAAGCCCTGACTATTTTTAACTGCTCCCCAATTTCCCCTTGTGAAAGACATAAAAGTTTAGAAGTCTAAGAAACTGATACCAAAGATGGTATCAAGGACAAAAAAAAATACATGGGGTCTTTTTATATTCAGTTACAGTATTTACAGGAAGATTAATTTTCTTAAGAGTATGACAATTTAACTCTACTTTCAATCTTTATATTTAAATGAGACTTCATTACAGTTAACAAAATAACCAATTAATACATTATTTATTAAAAGGAACACAGTCTTCGCAAAGCTACTAGAACACACTACCTGTATGCACATCCTCAGCACTTCCAGAAAGAAAAAAAGGAAAAAAAGGACTGCTGAAGAAAGGAACCTTGAACCTTGCACCTCTTTCTGGGAGAGGACTCTCAAATCTGTCCTTGATGACAGTGAAATCAATTTTCAAAGGAATCACACACATGCAGCTACAGTCTCACCTGTGAGCTAGTCTGTTCAATCCCTCTTAGAAAGCAATCTGACACATCTGTATCTTGAAGTGACCAAATATGAAAATGTCTTATCCTGGGACCATGTAAGTTATACCTGAAAGTATCATTCAAGTTTCTAATCTTTAAATTAACTAGAACAGTTTGCGAATCACTTGACTCAAGTTCCAAAACAAAGTATTTTTCTTTCTAGATAGAATATCCCTTTTTGGTTTTCCATGACTGGGAAGGAAAAAGGAACTATTAACTGTGCTCTTGTAAAGGGATGACAATTTTGTATGGTTTTCTAGACACATACTTTCTTAAGTTCCACTAAAACTTAGCTACACACACAAACATTTCTCATTTGACAGATGACATAAGAACTCTATTTGGGTTATATTACTGGTATCTTATGCTTGTAAAGTTTAGAAATAAATTCTGAAGTATTAATATTTCATTATAAATGTTTATTCCTTACATTTGAAAAGCAAACCCCAAAACCTTCACATGTTGAATTGAAGCATTCTTTCTGGGACTTAGCCAAGATCTACAAAACCACATTTTCTGTGTCCCATAAGAGGCACTAAAAAATTCAAACATTAATATCTCACTTAAGTAATTTTAAATTATACTAGACAGGTAAGAAAGACAAAAACTGCATTGACAAGCTAATAACCTAATTTCTTCTGTTCTTTGACTCCTCTTATCTGACCCTACTTTAAAGACCTTTTTCCTTTTGTTGCTGTATTCTGTAAAGAATAAAACAAATTATCTCCTCTCTGTACTCATGCATTACACTTTGGTCTCCTTCCTGTCTCTTGCTGAGTGTAGCAACTCCAGCCACAGGTTAGGAGATCCAGGGTAAGACATCTACTTTTTTCCTACCTAGAAACCAGCATCATCAATAAATATATGTGCAACTACAGCAGCAACAGTACTGAACTTCCTGCAAGACTAACACATACTAAAATTCACACAGTGAATTTGCCTACTGACAACAGAACACAGAGCAGTACATCCAAAGACAGTATTTTTTGCAAGAAAGGTATGCTAGTTCCAGGCTGATTTGCAAGCAGTTATAAAAAATATTTTTTACATATGAGAAGAGCAAAATATATGACTCTGTGAAAAAAAAATTCTCAATAGAAAAAGCTTAAGCCTTGTTTGTGAATTAAGGCATGGAAGTAGGAGTACCAGGTATCTTAATATAATCTAGGACTACTACTTCCCATAGTGGAAAAAAACAAAAAAAATTTTAAATGTATAAAGACTTAAAAAAATTTTCTTACTGTTCCAGGCATATGACCTCTTTCTTGTTTGCCATTCTGAGGACTACCATTTTTCAGCTTCTTTTTCTTCTTTGCTGTTTCTTTATGTTCTCGCTGTTTGTTTTGTACTTCAATGAGGACAGAAATGAAGCTATTTTTCACTTCCTTCTCAAACTCCAGTTCATCTCGTAGAGCCAGCTGCTGTACCAGTTCCTCAGAATAATCCTTAATAGCAGTCTCAATTTCTTCTAGAAGTTCATTTAATTCAGCAACAGACAATCTTTT